>UCOH01006018.1:0-79611 GCA_900474275.1 Synergus japonicus
AAATAAATAAATATAATATATATATATATAATAATAATAATAAAATTTAAAAAGTTTTGATACACAAAGTACAATTTAAAAATGTTAAATCGCAATTTTTCAAATTATCTGAGAATTCCAGGAATTTATATTGAAATGCCCTGAAGAGATTAAAAGGCAACTCACAAGTAAGAAATCAAATGAAAAAGAAAGAAACGGCAACCTGCTGAATCATCGAAAGCGAAATATTGAATTTAAAGGGAAAAGCTCGATTCACGTTTTAATCTGAAAACCGTGCCAAGCACGTGCTGCTTCTCTTTCGATTCAGCGAACTTACACATATTCAGATTCTAAAAGTTATGGCGGACCTTGACTCTCGCTATCGTTGCTCATAAATCGCATTCTGTGCCTCGCTTAAAAAGAATTTCCATATAAATTCAATTTCCAATACTCTGCAAACAAATATTATCTATTTTAATACACAAATTATCTCAATAAATTTTCTTTTATTCGCAATTTCAATCTATTTTTATAAAATTATTTTTATTTATTATCCTATATACTAAAAAAGAGATTTTACCAATATATCGAACACATTGTTGTCGAAAACCTGATTGTAGTAAACTTTACATGTGTTTTTTTACATATATCGGTTTTTAATGTATTAATACTTGTATTATTAATATACTATTCATTATATGTACATTTATTCGTATATAGATCAGTTACCATCAGAATAATGAGATTTTATAGGATTATAAAGTAATTTTAAGTGATATGACTATATATTTCGTGGAATTTTAAGTAATTTGAGAAAGTTTTAAGAGGTTTTTAGGAATTTTACAAAATTTCACTGAATTTTAAGATATTTTAATAGATTTCATGAGATCTCATGGAACCTTCAATAATTTTAAGGTATTTAAAAGGGTTTTCAATTTTATTGGGATTTTACAAATATTAATTGATTTTGCAGTAATTTCAGGAATCTTATGAAATTTCAAAAGATTTTACGTAATTGCCTGAAATTTTAAGTAATTTTCAGCGATTTTACGATATTTCATAGGATATTTAGTTATTTTAACGACTTTTGTATTTTCAAAGGATTTTCATTAATTTCAAGGGATTTCAAAAGATTTCATGGGATTTTAAGTAATTTTAAGAGCTGTAACGATAGTTTGTGAGATTTGATGGAATTTTATGAAACGCCAAGGAATATCAAAGTAGTATTAAATTATTCTACGAAATTTAAAGGAATTTCACCAGATGTTGAAGGATATTAAGAGCATTTTAAGATATTGTATGGAATATTAAGTATTTTTAAAGAGTTTTAAAGAATATCAAGGAATTTTACAGAATTTCATGGAATTTTAAATACTTGTAAGATATTTTAGGAGATTTTAAGGGACTTTATGATATTTCATTGGATATTTTTTTCAGTGATTTACTATTTTATAGACTTAACAGATTAGAAGGGATTTACGAGATTCCATTTGATTTTTAGGAATTTAAGGAGATTTCATGACATTTCATGTGATTTTAAGTAACTTTGTGGGATTTGATGTTATTTTATGATTATCAGAAATTTTAACGACTTTTATTTTCAGAAATTTCTAGAGATTTGTTGAAGTTTATTGAATTTTAAAGAATATGGAGGAATATTAAGTGAATTTATCAAATTTAAAGGAATTTCACCAGATTCTGAATTTTAATGAATTTCATGACATTTTATTGTATTTTAAATAATTTTAAAGGATTGGGAATTTCAGGAGATTTCATGTGATTTTAATTGTTAAATGGAATTTTAAAAAGTTTCAAGAAGTTTCTGACAATTTTAACAGATTTGTTCAAACTTTAAGAGATTTCGAAGGTTTTTCCTGAAATTGTAAGAAATTTTAAAAAGGTTTCTGGGATTTTAAAAGGATTTTAAGAAAGTTTTCAGATTTTTAAAAGATTTAATGGAATTTTTAAGGATTTCATGGAATTTTAAGAGATTTTCTGAATTTTGAAGAGTTTTAAAAAGGTTCTTGCGATTTTAAGGGATTTTAGGTCTTGTCGTGGAATTTCGAGGATTTACGAAATTTCAAAAGGTTTCTGAGAATTTTAAGGGATTTTAAATGCAAACATGGAATTTTCAAGAATGTTAAGAGAATTAAGAAATTTTAATGACTTTTAAAAGATTTTATTGGAATTTTTAACGATTTTACAAAATTTATGAGATTTCTGATCATTTTAAGGTTTTTCAAAAGAATTTTCTGAATTTTAAAGAATTTTATGGAAGCTGACGAGATTTTTAATGCTTTTAATTGATTTTTAAGGATAAAAAAGTATGAAAATTTTTATCATAAAATTTTAAAGAATTTCAAGAAGTTTCCGAGAATTTTAAGAAATTTTCTCAAATTTCAAAAGATTTCGAAGGATTGGATATTTTTTACAGTGATTTAATATTTTATGGACATAATAGATTTTAAGGGATTTACGAGATTTCATTCGATTTTTAGGAATTTCATGAGATTTGTATGGTATATTTGTATAGAATTTTGAATAATTTTAAGGAATTTTACGATATTTTATGGAATATTAAGTAATTTTAATGATTTTGAAAGATATTAAAGGGATTTTCAAGAATTTTACAAAATTTGTGGAAATTTATGAAATTAGACAAGGGATTACAAGTTTCTATATTTCGAAAATTATTTTCTCAATTATTTTATATAGTAGCAAAAGGTGTGCAAAGACGAGTAATTAAATGCTAGTTATAATTATAAAATATATTCGATAAAGGAACATTATTCGAGTAAATAATTTATTCAAAGTGAAATTTTATCTTATTTTTGCAAGACTTCTTTCGTGGCTCACCCCATCGACGTGGTGGGGAAAATGTCACGAAGAGTCGATCGACCGAGTCCTAGTTCTGATCAATCGACTTGAAATAAGTCGAGGAAACCATCGAATCGTGAATAACTCGTGCCGACTAGGAATACCCAATAGAATGCTCTTTGAATGGCTCTAGAAAATCTCGTATTTCGTTTGTCGCCCCTTCCCCAAAGAGTTTTTACGTGCGAGAAATTTGGTAGAAGTCATCAGTCTTTCAAAAACATCTCAAAATAAACGAATTTTCTTTAAAACATAAAAAAAAGGAAAGAAAAAAAAAAGAACATTTCTCTATGCATTTTATTTTCCACTAAAGTTTACTCTCTGAACTGAAATTCTAAACACGTCCCTAATAAACTCACCACCACTGTCATAAACCCTGCATTATTTTCGAGAGTCGAGTCTTATTTCTGTAATTTTACTCTAATCTTTACCAACAAAAGAAAATTAACCAGAAGGATAATTTTTAGAGTATTCAAATTTTTTTAAAGTATTTGAAAGGATTTTAAATGATATTTAGAAGATTTCAAGTGATTTTAAGTAATTTAAAGAGATTTCAATAAATTTTAAGTGATACTTAAATTATACTTTAACATTACTTTAATGTTAACTTAACTATACTTTAACTATACCTTAATTATTTTCGAGAGTCGAGTCTCATTTCTGTAATTTTATACTCTAATCCTTACCAACAAAAGAAAATTAACCAGAAAGCTAGACGAGGTAAATGAAGCAGTCGTTTCGAATCCGTCGTAACATGCGAGTAGCTACAAGAGCAGCAGATGTACAGGTAGACTTTGCAAATAAAATGGAAGGATAGATTGCTGGAGTCTTGCCAAATATTTTCTCTACTGCGCCTAGGAATTGAAAGCGATAATGTAAAGTCCAGGCGGACGTCACAGCAGTTTCGGTTTGACGCCCCCTGAACAATGCAAATTAAAACGATGACCAAAATTTTGAATGATTGAGATTGCAAAAACTGAACTTTTAAGAAAACTAATTATATGAAAGAAAGTGGGGTTAAAACCTGAGAAGAAAAATCCTTTGCGAAAATTTTAGAGGACGAATAATTCATCTTTTATAAGGGTTTAAGATTTCACACACGGCCCTGTCTAACGAAGTTTATTCCCTCCCTTCTCGCTCAAGTAACCCAGCCGGTGGACCGCTCGACTTCTTTAACTTCGTAAAGACCATATTATTTATTTCTCAACAATTTCCTACACGACTTTGCGTCTCATTTTTGCTTTCTCTCACACACACACACACACACACACACACACACACAGCAGAGGGCCTTTTGTCAGTCTACCCAAAAAATGCCACAGTAAATACCCCACCTAGGAATAAAAAAACTATATTGCGGAATCATTGTTTACAATATTTAATTATTAAACTATTTAATTTTCTGAACACGAAAGTTCTATTACTAAAAAGAGGCATTAATTATATAAAGACGATAAGTGATTTTAAGAAAATTTAAGTGATACTTTAACTATACTATTCCCCTTGAAATATGTTCAATAAACCTTTTTTTGGGAACTGCTATTCTACAAAAATTCTGCTTGAAAAATTTGGATTACGCTAAATTATGCGACGAAGAAATCAGAACTATATTGAATTTAAATATTCAATACTGGCATAAATATTACTTCCTTTTCTCACACATGAGAGTCTTATTATTATTATAAGGTTATTAACATTAAAGTATAGTTAAAGCATAGTTAAGTTAACGTTCAAGTAATATTAAAGTATTAATAAACAAGTTTTGATATCGAAGATATCATCTATTAAAAATATTAATATATTTTACTCAAGAATTGCGACTAGTGGGTACAGCCAAGTAAAATAAAAAAAGCGATTCTCATTACGAATCTAACAACCGCAGGGGCTACTCGTTTCATCTGACAGTTGGTCGGACTGAAAGCAAACGTCGGAGCAACTGGTAGCCGGACAACAAATTCCAAAATGTTTCACATAACTATGGAAAGACTCGCGGAAACGCCTCGACTTTGTGCTCGACGTTGTTTTCCATTCTCTATTCTTAGCAGAAGAATTGGGGACACGGATCAGTTTCGACTGCGAATTGCGAATCCCCCTTAAAGTGCCATTCTGCTTTTCTCTAGTTCTATTTTTAGTAAGACCGCACTTGTATTTTACAGAGCTGCATAGTCAACTGCATTTCTGATATTGTCCTCGGAATTCGGTGCCGAATTTTTGGAATTTAATTAGAATTTCCTGAATACTTTGGGACACTGTAAGGTGCTTTAAACTTTAAAGCGCTATGATGTACTTTACAGTATTCTACAAAGTACTCCATTGTTCTGCAAAATGCTTCTCAGTATCAGAAAATACTTTATAGTAGTGTGAGGTACGTTGTGTACTTTAACTATACTTTAACATTACTTTACGTTAACTTAACTATACTTTAACTACACTTTAACCTTACTTTAACGTTAACTAAACGTTAAATCTTTGTACCACAACATTATCTTTTTTTTTTTTTTTTTAATAACTTCTCGTGCAAAATTGGATTGGAACCTAATGTTTATTTTGGTTCGGCCAAGCAGAATTTAAAACAAAAGACCGCAGTCGATCCCCAGAGGCTCATGATAACGATAATGTTTACCAGAGTGGCTCGAATAGGTGCCTATAAATAATGCATCGTTTTCATCGACTGCCTGCAAATAACCATGAAACCTCGATGCCACCAATGACCTTTTGACCACCTGATTTCTGCCCTGACCTCGTCAGAGAACCCGTAATACCGATTTTCAGATAAAATAACAAACGAAATTAACAGAACTGTTAATTAATCAATTAATTTAACTTTAAAGAAGAACAATTAAATATTTTGATTAGAAAAATTTTTTAATTTAAGTGATTCTAAGTAATTTAAGGAGTTAACTTAACTATACCTTAACTTTGTGAGATAAAATAAAAACAAAATTAACAGTTAAAGGACGAAAAGGTATTTTAATTGTTATTATAGAATTTTGAGGAATTTCATGAAGTTTCTGGGAATTTTAAGAGATTTATCAAACTTTCTGGGATTTTAACGGATTTTAAGTCTTTTCGAGGAATTTCGAAATTTTAAAAGGTTTCTGAGAATATTAAGGTATTTTAAATGCAGTCATAGAATTTCCAAGAATTTTAGGAGAATTATGATATTTTAATGACTTTTAAAGTACTTTATTGCCATTTTTAAAGATTTTATTAAGTTTTATCAGGTGGAAATTTAAGAGATTTTGAGAGATTTTAAGTCTTGAGGTGGAATTTCAAGGAATTACGACATATCAAAAGGTTTCTGAGAATATCAAGGGATATTTTCAATGTTGTCATGAAATTTCCAAGAATTTTAGAAAAATTAAGAGATTTTAATGGCTTTTGAAAGACTTTATTGGCATTTTTAAGGATTTTATAAAATTTTATTTAGTTTTATTAGAAATTTGATAGACTTTGAATAGAGTCTTATTTCAATTGTATTATTTATAAATTGAACTTTAGGATGTGTTAATGTTGTGGGACGTTTTAACACCTCTGTTATAAATTTAACCGTATTGTAAGGCCTTGAAGGATAAACGAACCGTTTTATCGTCTAAGGAAAGAATTTACGAAAATTTATCGTTGTTTTCAGACCCATCTTTTCTGTTAAATGAACCCGACCTCTGTAACATCGTTTTCGTGAGATTACAAACAGTTTTTGGCATACAATACAATTCTGCTCCAGATAATCAATTTTATTGCGTAAGGCAATCCGTGAGTCCGGCTTAAAATTTCGCTTAATCGAAGCCTATAATCTCGGAATCTGAATATCTCCTATTGAAATGCAACGTTTCCTATAAATATACAAATCTCGTCTCGTTCAAAATTATAGACTACTAGACAGTTTGCAAACGGTTGAATTTTGAAGATTTAAAACCAGTTTATTTGAAATAATACAAAGTTTTAAGAGAATTGAGATAAGTTGAGTTAATTATTGAATTTTATAAGCATAAAAAGATAATCATATGATAGGATAAATCTAATCGATTGTAAGAATCCGAAGTGAATTGTGCGAATAAGTGTTGTATAAATTGAAATGAAAAGCATGAGTCATTGAAGTGCAACTTCTTTAAACAGTTGCAATTAGACTCGTAATAGAGTTCTCTGAAGTGACTTTTAACGATAAGAAATCGCGATATCTCCTTTCAGGAATAAAATAAGGCTTTAAACAATGTGAAAGGAACGATGTCTTTTATTATTGGATATGTATGTATTTAATTTTTTTTTCAACTAATGAGTACCTTTCTATCTTCTGCAAAAGAAACACTAATTTTTAAGGATTTCATGGAATTTAATGATATTTCTAATACTTTTGATGTATTTTAAAGGATAAAAAGGTATTTTAATTGTTATCATAGAATTTTCAAGGATTTCAAGAAGTTTTTGGGAATTTTAAGAGGTTTTCTGCATTTTTATGAGATTTAGAAAGGTTTTTGGGATTTTATGGAGTTTTTAAGAATTTTGTGGAATCTGACGATTTTAAACGTTTGCAAAGGAATTTAAAGGGATGATTTTAAGGAATTTTAAGTCTTGTCGTGGAATTTCGAGGAATTACGAAATTTCAAAAGGTTTCTAAGAATTTAAAGGCATTTTAAATAGAGTCGTGCAGTTTATAAGAATTTTAGGAAAATTAAGGGATTTTAATGACTTTTAAAGACTTTATTGGCATTTTTAAGAATTTTAGAAAATTGTATTTATTTTATTTATGAGTCTTTTAGTAATTTTCAGGGATTTCAAGAAAGTTTTTTCATTTTTAAAAGATTTTATGGAATTTTTGAGAATTTTATGGAAACTGGCGAGATTTTTAATACTTTTAATGGATTTGAAAGTGCTTTTAAATGTTATCACAGAATTTTAAAGAATTGAAAAAATATTCTGGGAATTTTAAGAGATTTTCTTAAACGTTAAGAGATTTCAGAGGTTTTTCGTTAAGTTTTAAAAGTTTCTTGAAAAGTTTCTTGGATTTTAAGGGATTTTAAGTCTCCTCGTAGAATTTTGAAATTTTAAAAGATTTCTGAGAATTTCAAAAGATTTTAAATGTTGTCAAGGAATTTCCAAGAATTTTCGGGAAATTAGGAGATTTTAATGTTTTTTAAGAGACTTTATTAACATTTTGAAGAATTTTATTACATATTATGAGATTTATAGTCATTTTCAGGGATTTAAAAAAAGTTTTCTGATTTTAAGAAGATTTTATGGAATTTTCTGGGAATTTTAAGAGATTTTCGTGTTTTTTATGAAATTTTAAGTGATTTTAAAAAGGTTTCTTGGATTTATGAGATTTCTAATATTTTAAAGGGATTTTAAAAAAGTTTACTGATATTTAAGAGATTTTATTGAATTTCTAAAAATTTTATGGAAGCCGACGAGATTTTTAATACTTTTAATGGATTTTAAATTATTTAATAGCTATTTAAATGTTATTGTAGAATTTTAAAGAATTTTAAGTAGATTCTGGGAATTTTAAGACGTTTTCACAAATTCGAACAGATTTCAAGAGATTCTTATTACTTTTAAAATATTTTATTGGATTAAACAAAATGTTTTTTCTTTTTCAAAAATTATAAAAAGCAACTATATAAGTTGGTCGGAGGAAAAAAAATTTGACCTGGAAAAGACCTGAAGAAAACTGGGAAAAACCCGGGAATTTCAAATTCCCTGATCACTAAACACACTTAACATTTAAAAATAGTTTTTAATCTTTATTTATACAATGGTGATAAACTTAAGAAACTTTGAGTCAAAAAAAAAAAAAAAAAAAATTTCAACTTCGAGTTTCCTTAATAGCCCCAAAGTAAAGAGAAGACATTTCTCTAAGTGGAAAAAGTTCCAAAGTTGCAAAAAGTTATAGCTATCCATTTCCGAGTTTTCCCTCATTTAAAAAAAAAAAAACTTGGACAAAAGCAAACTTCTATATCTTCTACTTCTATTATAAAAAAAATTGCAAATTAATTTACAAATTATTTCTTACATCTGAAAATAACATTCCAAATAAAAAATTTGAAAAATCTAATAAAACTCCCCTACCTCCCACGATCACTAATTGAAATATCGCCACCCTCAACTGAAAACTGATCATCCATGCTTCAGCCTCCTAAATTAAATCCTTTCATCCAAATAACACGCGCCCAGCACGAATAATGAATGGTCCCAAGTCGTTTTGGCAAATGGCCGATTCTCGCAGAACAAATGGTCTTTTCGATTAATCGACGGTCCTCCAAATCATGCGAATCGGCCTCTGAAGAACGTATATACTAAACGTAGAAAATTACTACTGTGTAGTAAAAACGTATCTCTGGTGACACGTGCGCCAGAAACCACATATTCCCACCAATTTCTCGAATCAGCTGTTCTCCATGCGCTACACACACACACACATATGAACCACCACTGTTCCACCTTTGATTGTAGGTGGAACAGAGAGAGGGTAAACTAAAGAAAGAGAGGAGGGAGTCCGAGAGAGAAAGAAAGCTCGAGAAACAGAGTTAGAAAACCCCCTTTTGGTGGGGCAAGGGGAGGAGGAAGAATCGAGCGGCCGAGTGCCGGTGCTCACTTGTTGAGTGTCGAGCGACGAACGTCCTCCTATCGACTCTCGGTCGCGTTTCTTCCGCTTAGTTCTTCCAACTCAAAGACCAAAAGTGCTTCTATATTCACGAGATTCTTGTGATTCAAAAAAAATTTCCAATTTCTACGATTCTCCCACCAAAGCTTTCCCGATTGTGAAGTTCGTCATCAAGCCGTTGATGATTTCTGATGCGGGAGGGTTGGAGAACGCTTTGGAGAACCGTAGAACCGAAGGATCGAGAAGATCGGACAAATATCTCGAATTCCATAAATTCCATCTTCCATAAGTTCCACAAATGGTAAATTCCACAAATGGTAAATTCCATCAGTCACCGGTAAATGATAGAGAAAGTGACTCCACTTGTTGCACCTGCACCCAGAATAGATGATTGTTTCTACAAGTTGAAAATTGATCGCGATTTCCGGAATTGTGCCGAACCTGAAAGAGAAGGTTATCGAAGATTAGAGGTGTAATTTTGCAAAAGGAAACTTCTAACAAACCAGGAGTTGAAGAGCAGGAAGTCCTCTTAGAGATAGAAAAGGTCCCGGAAGAAAGAATTGAAAATTAAACTCTTTTTGGGATGTCCAATGTGAAAATAAGGAAAGGATGAGGAGCATTTCCGTTTCAGTTGAGCAACCTTTGATTGAGATTTTTCTATAGATCAAATATAGAAACTATTCAGATATAAATTGAATTCGAGAAATGAAAAGATTACACTTTTAACGATAATTTGAGGGATGACCTTGGATTTACCGGATTGTCGTCTTTACTACGAGGATTATCATACGTATTGTCATTGTTATCATAGCCGCTGCCATCGACGCTGGTCGATTGCATAAGGTTTCAATTACGTAAACATATATCCTCGTCCAACTGCGGTATTCTCCGTCGAAAACCATCCGGTCTCTGAAGCTTCCTGTTCTGGTTGTTGCGATTGTGATTTCTTGGATCTGGGATTTATTAAGTTTATGTTGTATTATGGTTGATGAAAATCCATGTCTTGTTTAAGAGACTGGAGAATAACAAGTGTAGTGTTGTGTTCAAATTAAATAATTTAGAGTGAATTTTGGTGAGTGAGTTGAGGGAGAAAATAGGATGGCAATGAAGAGCAGAAGACATTATTTGGGGGGATCCACGAACCACTATCCAGCAATCAGCCAAGCCTATTGGGCGCCACAAGCACAGACTGTACCTTATTCTGTTCCAGGTACTTGTTTATATAATTAAACTTGAAATAATAATAATATAAGAATAATGACAATATAATAATAATAATAATTGTGATTATAATGATGTTTATTATTATTATTATTATTATTATATTACGTGAAATATTATTATGTGGTTCAAGTTCTGAACGTTCTAAAACTATAGTTCTAAACTATAAACATTGGTAAAACATTAATTCATTTGCATAAACATTTATTTTTTATGGAAGAATATACAAGATATTTATAATATTTATGGTTATTTTTAGTTGAAATAATATTTCTGGGTAAAATAGAATTGGGAAAAAATATTTCGTTCATTTGAACGTTCAAAACTAGTTTTGACTATTTATAGTTTTAAACTATAAACATCTGTAAAACAATAATTCACTTGCATGGAATTTATAAGAATTTTAGGAAAATTAAGAGATTTTAATGACTTTTAAAGACTTTATTGACATTTTTAAGGATTTTGTAAAATTTTATTTATTTTATTTATGAGTAGTCTTCTAACAATTTTCAGGGATTTCATAGAATTTTAATGATATTTCTAATAGTTTTCATGTGTTTTAAAAGATAAAAAGAGATTTTAATTGTTATAGAATTTGGCAGAATTTTAAGAAAATTTCTCAAATTTTAAGAGATTTTGAAGGTTTTTCGAAAAATTTTAAAAGATTTAGAAAGTTTTCTGGGATTTTAGGTCTTGTCATGGAATTTCGAGGAATTACCAAATTTCAAAAGGTTTTTCTGATAATTTTAAAGAATTTCAAAAAAAATTTCTGGTTTTTAAAAGATTTTATGTAATTTTTAAGGATTTCATGAAATTAAATGATATTTCTAATAATTATAGTGTATTTTAAAGGATAAAAGGTATTTTAATTGTTTTCATAAAATTTTTAAAAGTTTCAAGAAGTTTCTGAGGATTTTAACAGATTTAGAAAAGTTTCTGGGATTTTGAGGGATTTTAAGTCTTCTTCTGGAATTTCGTGGAATTAACGAATTTCAAAAAGTTTTTGAGAATTTTAAGGGATTTTAAGAAAGTTTTCAATTTTTAAAAGATTTTTGAAATTCTTGAGCATTTTATAGAAGCTGACGAGATTTTTCTTACTTTTAATGGATTTTAAAGGTTTTAAAGGGTTTTTAAATGTTATAATAAAATCTTAAAGAATTCCAAGATTTTTCTGGGAATTTGAAGAGATTTTCTCAAACTAAAAGAGATTTCGAATTTTTTTTTTGTAAAATTAGAAATTGTGATTTTAGAAAGGTTTCTGAGAATTTTAAGGGATTTGAAAAAAGTTTTCTGGTTTTTAAAAGATTTTATGTAATTTTTATGGATTTCATGGAATTTAATGATATTTCTAATACTTTTAATAGATTTTAAAGGATAAAAAGGGATTTTAATTGTTAGCATAAAATTTTTAAGAATTTCAAAAAGTTTCTGGGAATTTCGTTAATTTAAACGTTCAAATCTATATTTTCAAACTATAAACATTGGTTTGCATAAACGTTAATTTTTTATGGAAGAGTATGAAAGACTCGTCTGGGTATTTTCAGTTAAAATACAATTGTAAAAATATTGAGTTAATTTGAATGTTCAAAACCTTTGGTACTGCATATATTATTGATAATTACTTACTTTTATCTGAAAGAGGAGAATTTTTCGTTTCCCCGTTTGTCACCTTTGGAGTGTTTGTTTAGCTTTAGTGTATTCACTCTCTCTCTCTCTCTCTCTCTCTCTTGATAAAGTCAACCGACCAAGTGATGAAATCGTGAACTTTGATTTATTGGTACTAGTTTATTGGTATGTCCGGTGAAATAATGGTTTTCAATAAATTGCATTCATTCATTCAGTGCTTATTTATTCTAAACAAAATTCCCTGGTCATTCTAAAATTAATGTCTAAATCATAGAAATCGAGACCTTAATAGTTTGTTTTCTTTTGTTTTTTAATAAAGAAAGCTTGCTGTAATTAGAAAGAAAATATTTGATTAAAATTAATATGGATTGCGGAATGCGAATCGATTAATCAGACCTACAAGGTGACACTGCATCGATCCTGAGGCTATTATATATGAATAGTCAGAACGGATCGCAAGCCTTCGAAGAGAATGAATAAGTACGTAGGTACTGACATAAATATACATGCGCATTACGTGCCGACTGAGCCATCTCTATTAATAAAATAAAGGCATCTCCTAGCATCCAACAGCCCTGCTACTCAATATTTGAGCCTGCCATTTAGTAAGAATTATGCCGATCTAGGTTGATTGATTTATTAAAGGAACCGTTTATTTCTATAAATGCAGTGATTTTTCGATATATGTATAGTTGAACCACTGATATTAGGATCGACCTTGAGTGTATAAAGTGGCCACATGTCAGGGAAGTCAGGGAAAAAGAAAAAAATGCTTATCAAGAAAGTCAGGAAAAATAGAAATTGACAATAAATGTCATAGTGAACATAAAGTTCACTATGTTATTTTTGTCGTATTGCATTTTACATATATAAAACTTTTATAATTTATTTAAGAAATTTTAGAAACTATCCAAAGATTTCGAAGGATTATAAATAATTTCCAGGTATTCTCTGAGATTATCTCTAGGTTTCTAATGATTTCAAGAGATTTTCAATAATTTTCAATGATTTTAAAGGATTTTAAGTTTTTGGGAATTTTAAGTGATTAGAAGAGATTTGTATAATATTTAAAAGGTTTAGTTGTATTTTAAAAGGACTTGATAGAATTTTAAGAGATTTTTAAGGAAGTTTAAGGAATTAAAAGAATTTTAAGAAATTTTAAACTAAATGTCAGTAATTACTGATCTTTAGTTTAAAATTCTAAGATTCTTCAGTAACGATCACTCTGAATTATTTATTTTTGAGAGTTTTTCTATTTATTCATGGCAATTAGTATTTCTTTTTCTGGGAGAGGCTCGCTCGCTCTTGGCACTTACACAGTGTTTCTTTAGTATAATTGGCATAAAGGCTAGTGCGAGGAAGATTTAGTATCTTGTCTCGATTATGCAAAAAACATTACTATGCATATAATTACATCAGAATTACTTGCATGTATGAATCTTCTCAGGAGACAATGCTCAAGGGCTTATTCCATGAATATTTCATCTGACTACACCCTCCCAAAATATTTTTGTTAAGATTCCAAATGAATAAATTGATTTATCGTCAGATTATTAATTTTTACGAGTATTGTACGTTCGTGGGATTTTCAAATTGATAAATTTAATTAAAATTTAACCTTTGATCTTTCGCATCCTCTAATTTAATTGACACCTCGCGAGAAGAGATTGAAGGTATTTAACATTAAGTCTGCCTTAAAGTTTCTAATGTTCCTTTTATAATAATTTTACCTTAAAAAAAAAGAGATTTTACCAATATATCGAACACATTGTTGTGGAAAACCTGATTGATTCCTTTGGAAATTGCACAAATTTGTGTGAATTTATCGAATTTGAAAAATATCTTCAGACTATTTTCGTTGGCAAAACGATTACTAATAAAAAGGTTATATAAAGATTGAAAATAATTTAAAGTAATAAAAATCATTATTTTGACGTGAAAAATAAATTATTAATGAAGCAAAAACATATTTCAAGATATATATACCTAAGGTTAGTGAATATTAATCGAGAAATTAAAAATATTACTTATAGTAAACTTTTCATGTGTTTTTTTATATCGGTTTTTCATGTATTAATACTTGTATTTTTAATATATTACTTATTATATGAATATGTATTCGTATATTTACAAATTAGTTACCATCAGAATTATGAGATTTTATATGGGATTATAAAGTAATTTTAAGGGATGTGACTATATATTTTGTGGAATTTTAAGTAATTTTAGAAAATTTTAAGAAATTTTTAGGAATTTTACAAAATTTCACTGGATTTTAAGATATTTTAATAGATGTAATGAGATTTCATGGAACCTTGAATTTGATTTTAAGGAATTTAACAGGGTTTTTCGAATTTTATTGAGATTTTAAAAATATTAATTGATTTCCCAGTATTTCGAGGAATCTTATGAAATTTCAAAGGATTTATGAGATTTCATTGGATTTTCATTCATTTCAAAGGTTTTCATAAGATTTCATTGGATTTTCAGTAATTTTAATTCATTTTAAGGGATTTCTCGATATTTTATTAGATATTTATTTTTATTACATATTTTTGTTACAGGTAAGTTTCCTAATCTTTCTTTTTGAGGTAAAAATGAGGTAGTTGGACCTTTCCAGAGTAAGTTTTACCATTTTTTTATATTTGCAGCCAATTGGAGGCTATTGTTATTTAATGATTTAAAGGAATTTAAGGCATTTACGAGATTACATTTGATTTTTAAGGATTTCAGAAGATTTCATGTGATTTTGAACAATTTAAAGAGATTTTACGAAATTTCAGTTTATTTTCGGGAATTTTGAGAGTTTTAATGAGATTTCATAATATTTTGAGTAATTTCATTGGATTATAAGGAATTTTAATTAATTTTAAGGGATTTTACAATATATTTTATGGAAGTTGAAGTAATTTAAAAGACTTTTAGGGTTTCGAGGTATTTCACAGAATTTCATGGAATTTTAAATACTTTAAGATATTTTATGATATTTTATGAGAGATTAATTTATTTTTGAAGGACTTTCAAGGAATTTTAATGGATTTCATGACATTTCAGGGGTTTTAAATAATTTTAAGAGATCTTACGAGATTTTATAGTATATTAAGTAATTTTAAAGATTTTGAAGGATATTAAACGGATTTTAAAGAATTTTACGAAACTTATGGAGATTTTTTTAATTAGACAAGGGATTACAAGTTTCTATATTTAAAAAATTATAAATTTATTAATTATTTTGAATACTAGTAAAAGGTGTACAAAATCGAGAAATTAATCGCGCGCAGATCATAATTGCTAGTAATTATAAATAATTGCTAATTATTTACTAATTGCGGAACATAACTCAAAGGTTTTACGAACAAAATTGTGAAATTCGGAAAAACTGTAAAAAAAAATGTATCAAAAGTCTTCTTAATTTCGCAATACAAAAGTTGTCGAATAAAAATCTCACCGCTGTCACCAAATTTCCCCCCTTTACGCCCACTCAAGGCTTAACAGTATAATTTTTAGTCAACTAGAAATATTAATATATTATCAAATATTCTTTTCTAGTTTTTTTTTTTCTATTTTTTTTCTATTTTTTCTAATAAATTTTCACAATAAAAAAGTGTGTAAAAATGTTGAATGTTGTATCATCCTCATGCAAATGTGAATTGCACATATGACTTTCATTCTCGATGGCATACCGTGAAAACCTTATAATTTTCTGAATTGTATGTTGCATTCAATTCCGGTTGTCCGCGCATCGTATTTTTATCAGAATCCAAGACTCAACCTATCATCATCATTATCGGAATCACGCATGACTGTGTTTGTTCAAATTCAATAGGTAGACTAACAGAAACAGAAAAAAAAATGGTTTAAACCAACCAATAATCGATTTGTTGTGATACTTTAACTGTTTAACATTGCTTTAACGTTAACTTAACTATACTTTAACTGTACTTTAATGTACCAAAAGTTTTGTACGTTCAAATGATCAAAATATTTTTTCCCAATTTTATTTCATCCAAAAATGATAATTCAACTAAAAATAACCATAGACATTATAAATATCTTCCATATTCTTCCATAAAAAATTATTGTTAATGCAAATAAATTAATGTTTCAACAACGTTTATATTTTAAAATACAATCAATACAAAAATTCTTCCATTTGAACATTCAGAACTCAAACCACATTATTAAACAGAAATAGTTGTATTTCTTGTTGTTTCAATATGAGAAATATTTAATTCTGTTCAAAAATGAAATGACTCCTTTCAAAATCTGTATTAATTCATTAATTGTAATGGTTTTTATGGTAGATTTGGACGGGAAATGTCACCAAATAAAGTTGAAAGGATCAAGGCCGTTATCGGTTTTTGATTAGTGAAATTTAATTGCGCGCATTGCGTGCTCGGATTCAATTAAGAACATTAAATGCGACATCTGGGCAAACATTGCGGTACGACAACACATACGGTTAACCAATACCAATACATATATATATATATATAAAAGGCAAAGGATTTCAAACCTATTTCAACATTTAGATTTTATACATATATATAAAATATACAATTTAATTTTTCTTTTAAAAAAATTGATTGACACATCTTGCCATTAATTATTTAACAAATAAGGAAAACTTTCTTATCTTGAAATATCTTTCTTGAATCAATCACCGGTAATTAATTTTATTTATGTACCGAGTGTCAGGAAACGGAAATTATTTATTATTTAAATGAAAACGACATTTGAAATAACAAGGATTCAAACATATATTCAATTTTTTAAAAATATTTCTTGACTTTCTGAGAAGTTACTTTAGTGTTTGTATGTGAATTACGTAATATATTAATACAAGTCACCTGACTCTACTTAACAACATCAAAGCCCGTCTTTCCCGGTTTAAAGCCTTCACTAAACGAGTTACGAGGTAGATTACCAGTGGCAAAAAATTTAAGGTGTTTTGAGAAGCAATAAGTACTTTATGTCTATAAACAATATTTTCTTAAGGTAAATAGTAATAATATGTAGTATTTTGTATAAATAGCTCTGCCATTTAATTATTATTTTTAATATTATATTTTTTGTTTTCTTTTTTTATGTGGTTTAGGTTCTGGAATTTCCAAGAATTGTGAAATTTTATTGACTTTTAAATGACTTTATTGGAATTTTTAATGATTTTATACAATTTTACGAGATTTCTATTAATTTGAAGGGATTTTAAGAAATATTTTTCATTTTTAAATGATTTTATGGAATTTAATGATATTTCTAATATTTAAAATATATTTTGAAGGGTAAAAAGGCATTTTAATTGTTATCAAAGAATTTTGAAGAATTTCAAGAAATTTCTGGGAATTTTAAGTCTTTTTATGGAATTTCTGAGAATTTTAAGGAAGCTGACAAGATTTTTCTTACTTTTAATGGATGTTAAAGGTTTTAAAGGGCTTTTAAATGTTATTATAGAATCTTAAAGAATTCCAAGACTTTTCTGGGAATTTGAAGAGATGATTTTATAAATGTTTCTTGGATTTTAAGGGTTTTTAAGTCTTGTCGTGGAATTTCGAAATTTTAAAAGGTTTCTGAGAATTTTAAGGGATTTTAAATGCATTCATAGAATATCTAAGAATTTTAGGAAAATTAAGAGATTTAAAATATTTTATTGTCATTTTTCAGGATTTTATGAAATTTCATGAGATTTCTGATAACTTTAAGGGATTTGAAAAAAGTTTTCTGGTTTTTAAAAGATTTTATGTAATTTTTAAGGATTTCATGGAATGTAATGCTATTTCTAATACTTTTAATGTATTTTAAAGAATGAAAAGGGATTTTAATTTTTAACATAAAATTTTTAAGAATTCTAAGAAGATTCTGGGAATTTCGTTCATTTAAACGTTCAAAACTATAGTTTTAAACTATTAACATTGGTAAAACATTAATTCATTTGCATAAACGTTAATTTTTTATGGAAGATATTTATAATGTCTATGATTTTTTTTAGTTGGATAAAATATTGGATAAACATTTCTGGATGAAATAGAATTGGGAAAAAATATTTCGTTCATTTTTAAACGTTGAAAACTTTTGGTACATATTTTTTTTGTTTTATTTAATTTTTTTTTAATTTTTTTTTTTTTCTGTAATCTTTTTTTTTTAACTTTGGGGTAGAGGTACCCAGGTCCTTTTTAATTGTAGCTTTTTGCCCGCAATGCGGTGAAAACTGCAGAGAGAGACCAATATGGCGGATTCGTTACTTCGAGGCGGATACGAAGAATCTATTATTCATTAGTATTTTCGTATGCAGCAACGTACGTAGCGCATACATTAACTCGAGTGCGTCATACGACTCGACTCAGCGATGCAACGAACTCGAGAGAAAAAAAAAATAAAAAAAATCGTCCGCCTCGATGGTTCGAGTTTAAATATTTTGTCGTCTAAGACGTACGTTGTCGTCGACAGACATTTCTGTATCACAAGAGGGGGAGAAGGAAATGTAAAGAAACAGCCTTATTCAGAAGGCCAGGAAGTTAAAATATCAAATTTCACAAAAGATTAACATTTTTCAACATATCTCTGAACGCATAGAGGAAGCTTTGTAGTGGGGACAAAATCCAGTTTCTAAGAAAAGGTTTTTGGTATATATTTCAAGGGGATTATATCTAATATGATGTCCTGAAAAATTAACAAAAATTAACATTAAACTATATAGTTATAATTAGTTAACGTTACAGTAATGTTAAAATATAGTTAAAGTACAACTTGAAATTTCTTGAAATCTCCTTAAATTACTTAAAATCACTTGAAATCTCTTAAAATTCATTAAAATCTCTTAAAGTACTTGACGATAACTTATAATTTTTTGGAAATTCTCTTAGATTCCCTAGTAGAAACATTAAAGTATCGTTAAATTAACGTTAAACTAATGATAAAGTATAGTTAAGTTAACGTTAAAGTGTTGTGGTTGTGGAAACCGTAAATTATAGTTGTACCATATTTTACTATTTCTGTGGTTGTCACATCCATACAAATTTTTTTTTTTCCGTGTGTGAATAAATTTGAAATTAGTATTTGTAAAGTAAGTATGCATGTAGTTGTAAAATTTGTTTTTGTTATGAAATTTGAGAAGTGCGGAAATGGAGAGCCGAAGGGCAACGAACGAAACGGGTTCACCATTTACGTTCAGGGAAACTCGTTCTTGTCTGGTCCACTGACATACTGCGGCTGCCATAATCGTTCGTCCCGAGAAACTACAACTCTCACGGCGCTAATGCTGATTTTCAAGAAAAATACAGTCGCTAAACGGGAAATGCGAATTTAAAGAATATTGATTTTTCAGATTTCGAGATAAAGACGAGTTTGTCCGAGACTACATTCACGAGCCAAGAATCTTATTCACTTTATAACGTGGAATGTTTTCTGCTGTAATTTCAAAAAATCATCTCTTGCCTTTCAAAAAAAATATAATAATATTAGGTCACCTAATTCGTGTCAACACAAAAAAAGTTTATTTTCCTTGTTTAAGTGATTCTCTTTAACTATACTTTAAAGTTAACTTTTGTTAATTTTTCAGGACATCATATATTAGATATATTCCCCTTGAAATATGTAGAAAAAAAACCTTTTTTTAAGTATTATTATTTAAGTATCAGTGTTTACATATTAGTTCAGTATTAGTAGTTTAGTATTAGGTATTTTTTGCCAATATTGACCTTGCCTCAATGCTCTCATCTCTCCCAGGATTACTGCATGAAAATTCAAGTTGATTAAGTCTTAGTAGCGACTCTTCTTAATAATAAATGACTTAAGTTCGTTGCAAACTCGTGCTACTGAACGTTCTCGAAATACGAGGATTCTAAACTCTCCTCTGTCATGCTTTTGGCAACGTTACGAGAAAGTAAGTAGATTGTAGATAATATGTCTGCATAATTCAAGTTACCAACCTTTCTCGACTTGATCTTTATCCAACTCATCCCACTAAACAAAACAAAATAAAACCAAACGAAAATTTCATCCCGTGTAGAAATTTCCCTATTTTTCCCCATTTAAAGTAGGGATCTAGAAACTCTAGTCTAGAAAAAACTAATCAGGACCCTGTCTGGCGCTAGTGGGAAATTTCAAGGCCTAACTGGCAAAAGCGTTACGATCTAGCGGGGGCTCCGCTCCGAATAGTTTTACCCATCAGGGCCCCGACTAAAACTATTTTAAACTATAAACATTCATAAAACATTAATTCATTTGCATAATCCTTAACTTTGTATGCAAGAATATGGAAGACATTTATAATGTCTATGGTTATTTTAACTTAAAATAACATTTCTGAATAAAATAAAATTTGAAAAAAATATTTCGTTCTTGAAAACGTGCCAAATTTTTGGTGGATACAAAAACTTCAACTGCGACAATTATTGAGAAACTGTACAGTTTTAATTGTCTAGTGAAAATTGAAGGCGATTTTATACAATTTTCTTTTCGATTTGATTTTAATGGATAAATAAATGCTCGGATAAATGCAGGTAGATGTAATGAAACGGGAAGCTCAGATAAAACGACCAAGAATTCCTCGCGACGAGTTGTAACCAGTATACACTTTCAAACATCCTTGGCTTCCTTATACACCGCATACACGGGAAATTACGCAATTTGTTGCTTAGAAGTAGTAGCGAAGAAAGGCTCACAATAAATAAAGGGAAGGATAAATGATTAACTCGTCCTTAGTCGAACCCACGATTCTTCATGCAATTTCTCACCAGGATTGGACATTCCCAAGACAATGAACTAATCACATTAGTCATCAATCACTCAACCATTATTGATCGTTCAATATTTTTAAAATACAATTTTTAGATAAGAAATCTATCTACAGAGGATTTTAACAAGAATCTGCTTTACCACTTTTATATTTTTATCGTAATATTTGTAATTAAACATGTAATCTTTTAAAGGATTTTAAAAATATTTCAAGTGATTTTAAGTAATTTGACGAGATTTCAAGAAATTTTAAGGAATTTCAAAAATTTTCAAGAATTTCCACAGATTCTTGGAATTTTAAGAGAATTAAGAGATTTTTATGATTTTTAAAATACTTTATTGGCATTTTTAAGGATTTTATGAAATTTTATGAGATTTTGAATACTTTTAAGGGATTTCAAGAAAGTTTTTTTATTTTTAAAAGATTCTATGTAATTTTTAACGATTTCATGGAATGTAATGATATTACTAATACTTTCAATATATTTTCAATGATAGAAAAGTATTTTATTTGTTATCATAAAATTTTGAAAAATTTCAACAAGTTTCTCCGAATTTTAAGAGATTTAGAAAGGTTTCTGGAATTCTTCAAAGATTTTATGAAATCTGACAAGATTTCTAATAATTTTAATGGATTTTAAAGGATTTAAAGGTTTTTAAAATTATATCGTAGAATTTTAAAGAATTTAAAACAGTATTCACGAATTTTAAAAGATTTCAAGAGATTTTTATAGGATTTAAAAGATTTGAAAATTAGCCAAGGTATTTTCAGGTATTTTATTGAGGGATTTAAAAGAATGTTTATGTTTTTCTTTTTTAAAAGATTTTGTAGAATTTACAAAGATTCGAGAAGGTTTTCGTAAAATGATCACTGGAAACCTTGATACCAGATTTCGGTGCATCACTAAAATTTTTTCAAGTAATCATAAAATTACAATTTCGTATGAAGATTGTCTTTTGTTTCTTGTTGTAATAAAAAAAGCTTAAGAGTTGACAGTTTTTTTTTTTTAAATAAGGAGTGGTAATTTTTTTTAATGCAATGTTGAAAGGTATAGAGAAAACAGATAGCAACGAGAAGGTTTCCCTATTTGCATTTGACCCAGTCCCAGCTTGGATGGTCGTTGGCCCCTACGGATCGCACTTGACGTTTACGCAAACGTAATTCCGCCTACCTTTCTTGTAACGGAACAATGGAATATGAATGGGACGCCCTAGCTCGATTTCTTCATTTCGATATAGATGTAGGATTGTAAATTGGTCATTTTTGTAAATTTCTGGAAAGTTGAAACTTATTGTTCTGCATTTCACTCTTTTAAACTCTCTAAATCTGAACCAGGGAAAAAAGTCTACCAAATCAGTAAAATCCGCTGATTAATCAGTGAATATCACGCCCTCTATGAGAGCATTTCCGCTGATTCATCAGCGAATTTTACTGATTTGGTCCGATATCTACATTGATATCTACATTCTTATATATCGACATTTAATATCGATATTATTGTATATTATAAATAATGACATTTTAACATACTAAAATGTTTATGAGACCAAGTTCAAATGAGCAACAATCTCTGAAAATTCAATTTAAAAAACTCTTGGAATTTCTTAACATTTATAGAATTTCTTAAAATTCTTATAAATCTTATCGATTTCATGAAATCTTTAAAAATTCTACAAAATCTTTTAATAAATAGATCAGTCTCATAAAATCCCTTAAAATAAATAGAACTCTCACAAAATTTCGTAAAATTCTTTAAAATATCATAAAATATTTTTTTAATTATTCAAATCTCTTGACTTCCCTTTGAAATATCTTAAAATTCGTTAAGATTTCTTAAAACTCCTAAAAACCTCTTGAAATCCCTTAAAAATCCACAAAAATCATTAAAATTATAAATATCTTGAAATCCAAGTTAAAATTACGAAAAATATCTAAAAATTCAATTAGAAAACTCTTGGAATTTCTTAACATTTAGAATCTCTTAAAATTCTTAGAAATCTTATCGATGACATGAAATCTTTAAAAATTCTACAAAATCTTTTAATAATTATTACAATCTCATTAAATCCCTTAAAATTATTAGAAATCCCACAAAATTTCACAAAATTCTTTAAAATACCATAAAATATTTTTTAAATTATTAAAATCTGTTGAAATCTCTTAAAATTCGTTAAGATTGCTTAAAACTAAATTCCTCAAAATTTCTCAAAACCCTTAAAAATCGCTTGAATTCTTGGAAATCTTTTTAAATTTCTTTAAAAACTCTTAAAAATCCTCATAATTTAAAAATATTTAGAATTCCTTTAAATTTCTTAAAATTGCATGAATTTCTTTAAAATTTAACGAATTATCCTGAAATCTCTCAAAATATCTAGAAACCTCTTGAAATTCCTTCACATTTAAAATCCCTTAAAATTATTAGAAATCTTATCAAATTCCATGATATTCTTTAAAATTTCACAAAATCTTTTAAAAATCGAAAAATTTCTTGAAAACCAAAATCTTTGTAAATTCTACAAAATCTTTTAAAAATCATAAAAACCTTTTGAAATTCCTCAATAAAATTCTCTATGAAGTTTTTAATTTCTTATTTAAATCCCACAGAATACATATTTTAAATTTCATAAAAGTACCTCGAAGTCCGATTGAAATCTGATCAAAGTCTCGTGAAAAATTCTAAAAATTCCCAGAAACTTATCGAAATTCTTTAAAATTCTAGGATAACATTTAAAATTGCATTATCTCCCATGAAATCTTTACAAATTCCATAAAATTCCCTTGAAATTCCTAGATTTTCAATTTATTTCCTGTTTAGATTCGTGACAAAATCAGTATTAACGAAACCAAATTCAAAATTTCAAATTCAATTCACGTGTGGAATTTACGATCCGGCAAGTGTACTAAAAAATTGCCAAATGCTCATAATTTCGAGATGAATAAATAAATAAAAAGGCAAATAAGCGAGACTTGATGCTTGAAAAAAAAAATATATATATATATATATTGCGAATCTTAAGCCACCAGTTGCTTCTTAGGGAAGGTAAGAAAGCGAAGCTCAACTCTACAAAGAAACAGTAAAGGGGAGGCGGCGAGAAAAGGCAACTCGTCACGGTTAGGCTGAGCCACGAGTTCATTCACTACTTCGTATAAGAATGAATTTCATTGATGAAATTCTGGACTCTTGTGTCGACTCGTAAATTGCGGTCTAAGAGATTTACGATCTCCACTCCCGGGGAAAAGAGTAGCGGGCGCGATTATCGAAGCGGAAGCTGACACTGATCAGAGATAATTGAGCTTGACGTTCAGATCACATTTATTCTGCAGATTCAATCAGTAAATCAATTCTACTGATGAATCAGTAAATTTCACGCTAATTATACGCAATATTATAGTATATATATATAGGCGAAATTTCGTTGATTCAGATTATATTCTCTCTAAATCTGAACCAGCGAAAACCCTACCAAGTCTAGTGATGCAATATCGCAAAAAAATATCGAAATTACCTATATATCGATAAAATGTCGATATTTAATTTTTTTCTGTTATAAAATAAGTTAACTGTACTTTTTGCAGTACTTTTACTATGAGGAATTTTTATCCTATTTACCACTACATATAAATTGCTCATCTATATTTAATAACTACTATTCCGTAATCGCAATTTTCTTCTACATATAATGCAAAAGAAAAGTTACAGTTCCTTCAAACGAAAGAAAAACTGTTTTGCAATAAACGACACGTGAAGGCTGCCTCAGAAAACCTTCGACCTTGCATTTTCTCTTCATAACGAGTTCATAAGTCTCTAGAACGGTTTCGATTCTTTTTTTACAAAAAAGAATAACACATGTGTCATATTATTTCTCTCTCTCTCTCTCTCAGCCTGATGCTCTTCTGATTTTCCCTCTTTTTTTTTTATCCTCAAAAACACATTTAAAAGATTCTACAAGTTGAGCATTTTAAAACGTCAGATTTTAAGCGATGACGCGTTTACGTGAGACGAAAACAAACAGAGGGAAACATGAAATATAACATTGACGTTGATGGCTGTATCCGCTACTCGATGCGACACACCTGTTCATCAAAATCTTCGATTGAGTGATTTATCTCGAATTTAGGTCAAAAAACGAACATCTGTCAATTTTTATTGGAAAAGAGTTTATACAATGCAGCAATGTTTTCCTGTTTGTACTGAATATCTACTATTTACACAGAATACTATTTATACGATATTATACCTTGATATGCAGTAATTACTCTAGTATTTTTTTTTTTTTTTTGCTTCCTCTTAGAGCAAGCTTTGTAGTGATGAAAAAAAATCCACTTTCTAAAATAAGGTTTTTTTCAACATATTTCAAGGGGAATAAAGTTTGAATTAATGTATATTTATAATAAGTTAACGTTCAAGTAATATTAAAGTACAACTTCAAATTTCTTGAAATCTCCTTAAATTACTTATAAAATCACTTGAAATCTCTTAAAATCTTTGACGATAACTTATAATTTTTTAAATCTTGTGAAAGCTCTGAAAAATTCTTACATTCTTTGGAAATCCTTTTAGATTCCCTAGAAATATTAAAGTATAGTTAAATTAACATTAAAGTAATGTTTAAGTTGTTTTACTTCTTACAACAATTTATTCTTACAAGAATTCCAAGAAGATTCTGAGAATTTTAACGATTTTCGCGAATTTTAAGCAATTTCGAAGGTTTTCGTGAACTTTTTAAGATATTTAAAAAGATTTTTGGGATTTTAAGAGATCATGAATCATTTCGTGGAATTTCGAAATTTCAAAAGGTTTTTGAGAAAATTTAAAAATATTTTACGAAATTTTAAACGTTCTCATGGAATTTCCAGGGATTTTAAGAGAATTCAAGAAGTTTTAATGATTTTTAAAAGACTTTGGCATTTTCAAGGGTTGCATTAAATTTTAAATAATTTTAAGGGATTTTACGAGATTTTTATGCCTTTCAAAATATTTTCTGGGATTTAAAGTATTTAAAAATTTCTAAGGGTATCTTGTCGTGGAATTTCGAAATTTTAAATTGTTTCTGAGAATTTTAAGGGATTTAAAAATTGTTCATTGAATTTCCAAGAATTTTAGGAGAATTAAGAGATTTTAATGACTTTTATAAAAATATTGACTTTTTAAAGTATTTCATGACATTTTATAAGATTTTTAATACTTTTAAGGGATTTCAAGAAAGTTTTTTTATTTTTTATTTTTATTTTTTTTAATGTTATTATAGAATCTTAAAGAATTTCAAGAAGTTCCTGGAAATTTTAAGAGATTTTGTTAAACTTTCGAGATTTTGAAGGTTTTTCGTAAAATTTTAAAAAATATTTAGAAAGGTTTCTTGAATTTTAGGGGATTTTAAGTTTTGCGAAATTTCGAGGAATTTCAAACTTTTAAAAGGTTTCTAAGAATTTTAAGGGATTTTAAATGCATTTATAGAATTTCCAAGAATTTTCGGAAAATTAAGAGATTTTAATGACTTTTAAGAGACTTTTTTATTGGCATTTTAAAAGAATTTTATGAGACTTTATGAGATTTCTAATAATTTTAAGGGATTTCAAAAAAGTTTTCTGATTTTTAAAAGATTTTATGGAATTTTTATATTAAGAATTTTATAGAAGCTGACGAGATTTTTAATACTTTTAATGGATTTGAAAAGATGCAATGGGTTTGTGTTGCAAAAGATGCAATGGTAGCGTGTTTTAGTCAGGGATTTAAAAAAATTTTAATGTTTTTGTAAAAGATTTTGTTGCATTTACAAGGATTTAAAAGGCTTTCGTAAAATTTGAAGAACGAGAGCAAACCAACATAATCGTGATTATTTTGTTTCGAGACATTTCGTGAGGCCACTTTTTTAATATAGGATCTACTTAAATACCTTAAAATCATTTGAGATATTCGATTATAATTATTAATTATCGTAAGTCTGGAGTTTTAATGCAAGATTCGATTCGAAAATTTTGTCGCCCGTGTTACAGTTAATCTCAAGATCTTCAGATCGCATTTTTTGTACACATATGTACATATATGTATATTTCCTAGGATGTACCGGTTTTTAAAAACCAGTTTCCGAAGACTGCGTTTTAAAATCGCGTTTTAGTTAAGGAGACGTTATGTAAGGTTAGTAGAGGCAGCGGAACGACGAAACGAAATAAAGCCTCGACCTAACGTTCAAGGATGCATGCCACAGTCTCCAGTTATGATCTAAGTGGAGAAAACATGTGCATGAGTTTTTAGCGAGTGCACACGCCAAACCAGATGTGCAAACAGAAAGAGAAACTTTTATATTTAGACAATTCACCACGAGCGGAACATCATTCATTTTTAAATTCAGGAAGAGTTATGAACACGAGTTATTATTTGAAGAAAGTTCCGAAGCGGGGAATTGTTTTCTTAATATTTTGAGAAATGCTTTTTCTCGAATTGAAGAATTTTAGTGCATCGTACTGTGAATATAGAACCGAATAGGAGTTGTGCACTATTTTTAATATCGGCATTTCTATTTTTTTTATAGAAAATTTTATGTCCAATAATTATTGGACATTTTTGGTGCAATGATACAGGAATTTAATACTTTAACGTTAAGTTAACGTATAGTTACTGTCTCCTTCTGTATATAGTTGTTGAGGCAGATTTTTTTTTTTAGTGTAGAAAAACAAAGTTTCGTATTTTCGTCTGGTGGATTCTATTTTTGTTTAATAGAGCTGTGATGAGCAGACGCACAATCACTCCAGACACTATACTATACCAATTTGTCATACTCGCGACCATGATCGTGAACGATCGCCGCCAGCCAAGTTGAACGATCGAAATGCGTGGCGAGCTTTATACTAGGTCAATCCAGAGATGAACCAGTGTTGTCATCTAACTGCACTCGCATAATCAGAGGCATCTTATGTCATTAGTCTTGAACTCGAAATACAGAATTCTATATATTCTATACAAAATACTACTTTTAGATACACCGAGAAAAAGATTTTCTTCGTTTAAGAGGATTCATTCCTCTTATTCTGATGCAATTTTACAGGACTTCATGCTGTATAAATGGATATTTTATAAGAATCTAACAATTTTATACAAAAATGAGAATGTACAAAAATTACATAGTAAAAGAAAATTTGAAATCTGATGATAAAGAGGACACATATTATGTAAATATGTAGCGTGTCTCCCTTGGCACGAACATACCGAAGAATAGAATAGAAGTCTATGCAATAAAGAGCACGCGAGCTTCACGAGTTGTTGGAGTCGTTCGTAGAGTCGGGGCGTATCGCTGTATCGTATCGTATCCTATCCTATCCTATCCTATCGTATCGCATGGTTGTATGGTTGGTTGTGTGCGAGAAGCATGATTATCCTCGCTCGCATACTCAGAGACATACAAGCCAAAACCTACTTGCCTGTTTGCCTGCCTCGCTGTCGCAACCTACTTACGCTGCACCTAACGCAGGTGGTTGCCTTGTGCTGCAATAGACGAGGAAAATAACAGTGGAGTTGCTAATTGTCGAAGGCATCTCTGCTACGACTTGAGCGCTTACAACTTACTTGTCGGAACAAAGTTTCTAATTTTCTTCTTATTCAGAAAGGGTTGAGACATCACGAAAATTTCTGCATTTTAACAGATGCATTTTAATGGATTAAGTATATACTTTGCCATTTCCCTTTATATTCCCTTTACCATTTTTCCCTTTGCAATTTTTCTTTTCCAATCCCCTTTACTGTTTTTCCTTAGCCATATCTCTTTACCATTTTTCCCTTTGCCATTTCTTTTTGCCATATCGCTTTACCATTTCCCTTTGCCATATCACTTTACCATTCCCTTTTGCCATATCCTTTTACCATTTCCCTTTCTCCTTCCCGTTCCCTTTGCTATTTTCCTTCGCCATTTCCCTTTACCATACCTTTTGCCATTTCACTTTACCATTCCTTTAGTCATTTCCCTTCACCATTCCCTTTACAATTCTCCCTTTACCATCACGCTTTACCATTTTCCATTACCATTCTGTTTAACCATTTCCCTTCACCATTCGCTTTGCCATTCTATTACATTTCTTTTTACCATTATTATCCTTTTACATTCGCCTTTATCGCTTCCCTTAGTCATACCCCTTGACCATTTTCCTTTGGCATTTTCCATTATCAATTCCCTTTGCCATTTCTCTTTGCCGTTCCCTTTGCTATTTCCCTTCGCCATTTCCGTTTACCATTCACCTCTACCGCTTCCTTTAGCTATACGCCTTTACCATTTTCCTATGTCTTTTTCCTTTACCAATTCCCTTTGCCACATTCCCTTAGCATTTCCCTTTGCCATTCCCTTTGGCATTCCCTTTGCAAAGGGAATGGTAAAGGGAAAGAACACGGAAAAAGTAAAGGTTAATGGTAAAAGGATATGGCAAAAGGGAATGGCAAAGGGAAATGGTAAAGGGGAATGGAAAAGGAAAATGGAAAGTGGCAAAGGGCGTAAATTGTAAACGGAAATGGTAAAGGGGAATTTTAAAGAGAAAAGAAAATGGGGAAAAGATATGGCAAAAAGGAATGGTCAAGGGAAAGGGCAAAGGGAAATGGTAAAGAGAAATAATAAAGGGAAATGTTAAAGAGAAAGGGAAGTGGTGAAAGGATATGGCAAAAGAGAATGGTAAAGGAAAATCGCAAAGGGAAATGGCAAAGGGAATGGTAAATTGAAAGGGCAAAGGGAAATGGTAAAGAGAAATGGTAAAGGGGAATTGTGAAGGGGATGGTAAAGGGAAAATAGTAAAGGGGAATGAAAAAGGAAAATGGTAAAGAGATATAGCAAAGGGAAATGGTAAAGGGGAATGGAAAAGGAAAATGATAAAAGGAAATGGCAAAAGGGAATGGTAAAGGGAAATGGTAAAGGAGAATGTTAAAGAGAAAAGGAAATGATAAAAAGATATGGTAAAAGCGAATGGCAAAGGAAAATGGTAAAGGGCTATAGAAAAAGGAATTGATAAAGAAAAATGTCAAGGGGAAATGGTAAGGGGAAAATAGTAAAGGAGAATGGAAAAGGAAAATGTTAAAATACAATCTACCGTTTTTAATACAGCAAAATTATTTTCCAAGAACGAAAAGAAATCGTTTTCTCAATTCCCACAAGTGAAGGTATTTATCAGCACCGGCGGCGATTTATGAAACTGAGCCCGATAAGATAAGGTAAGTGTGAAAATGAAGAGGCTCGAATTTCAAATTTCAAAAGAGAGAACAGGAAACGAACGCAATGAGGTGGAAGCAATCATCTTTGGCGTGCTTTATGTCATCTCTTTTGACGTGTTTATTTTTAACTGTTCTGAGAATAATAACGCGCGTGGTGAGCTGGAAATATATATTCTGGTGATATTGTTTTCTTTTTCTAGAACGTAGGCTGAAACTTTTCTAACTGTGTTAAAATACAGTACCGTAATATATTCTCACTTACAGCTAAAACTACATTCCTATATATGTATATATATATATATAATATACATATACTACATTATGGTAATATTTAATTTAATATGCGGAGTAATAAAATCTCGAAAAAGGTAATTTGTAATCAAAGTTTTGACTTTTTAGAAGCCGGAAATGACAATCTGATCGGAAACTCAATTGGAGACGATTCGTACGATTTCCGGCGGTGTCTGACTTCTTCCGTCTGGTGACAATAACCTGACCTAACGACAACTCTTTCCTGTACATTTTATCTTTATCTCTTTTAGTTTTTTTTTTTTTTTTTTTTTTTCCTTTTCTTTTCTCTTCTTTTCTTTTCTTTTCAAGTCCATCTTCTCTCTGCTTAGCTTCTCTACTATTCTCAAGGGACAAAGTGCCGAAACACCTCTTGCATACTGATCTGCGGTTACTTTCAAGGCACTTTTGATACTCTTGTCGCAACTAAGAATACGTAGTTATTTTGTTTTAGTTTAAATATGTATGTATATATTACTACTATATATTGTATAGATGTAGAGATAAAAATTCATAAAGGAAGTGTGTCTTTCCTATCCATGCGGTTTTCTCTTTTATACTTGTCAATTTTATTGCAGAAGAGTTTCAATTCCAGTTCTATAATATGGACTGGATTGCATCCATAAATAATAAATAAGCATGTCTGATCCTCTACTATTATTTTCAAAAGTTTCTCACAATATGACAGCAGGGTTTACTATGATTGTTACCAGCTTAGAGAATTCGTATACATCGATTATTCATCCCTACAGAAACCATAAATATACAAGTGTCTGATAGATACAGTGTGTCGCACCTGGCCTAAAATACGAACGCATTATTAAGTACCATGAGTAACTCTAGAGTGGCTGATTTATTTAGAGAAGATATGATTTATTTACGCAGATATCTCAACGACTGGATCCGATATATCGTTATTACTTCAAGATAAATTTTCGTTCAGGAATATTTGTTTTGCAAATATTCAGGGTGGCCACAAGATTCAATTTTTCAATTTCCCTGACATTTCTCTGAATTTTCCCTGACATTCAGACAAGTTTCCATGAGAGAAAAGTATTGAAAATACGTATCAATTTTCAATAATAGTATTATTGAAATTTTTCAAAAATTTCGTATGTCACTTTAAATCTCTTGAATTTAGAAACTCTTAAAATTTCCTGTAATCCTCCAAAAGTCCATAAAACATTTTCAAAAGCTTTTAAAATACACAAAAATTTCATTAAATTATTGGAACCCTATTGAAATCCCTTAAAATTCGTTGAAATCTTTTGATATTCCCAAAAAACATCTTTAAGTATCTTAAAATTCCACTATACAATACTTGAAATACCATGAATTCCTTTACAATTATTTTACAAAATCGTTTACAAATCATAAAAATCTCGTGAAATTCTTTAAAATTCCCTAGAGTGCATTAAAATCTATGAAAAAAAACTCTTGAAATAAAAAACGTCACAAAATCTTTTCAAAATCAAGAATGACTAGAAATTTTTATTAATTCTGTGAGGACTATTAAAATTCCATAAACTCATTTTTAAAACGTCAAGATTACTTACAATTTTTACAAATTTTTTTAAATCCTTTAGAATTTCTTAAACTTCTACAAAATATTTTATAAATCATACAAATTTTGTGAAATCCTTTAAAATTCCATGTGGAATATTTAAATTCTTTAAAATCACTTTAAAATAGTTAAAATTTCTTAAAATCTCTTTTAATTTTTACAAATTTCTTGAAATCCCTTATAATTCCACGAAAAACTTTTAAAATTTTTAAATAGTTTTGAAAACTTTTCAAAATTCCCAAAAATTCCACAAAATCTTTAGAAAATCATAAAAAATCTCGTGAAATCCTTTAAAATTTCTCAAAATCCTTTGAAATACTTTAAATTCCAAAAAACTATAAAATCCTTTAAAATTCCTAAAAATCTTTTAAAATTTCCTGTAATCCTTCAAAATTCCATAAAACATTTTCAGAATCTCGTGAAATATTTTTAAATTCCAGAAGGATATTTTATTATATAATTTTTTGAAATCTCTTAAAATGCACAAAATTTCCTTTAAATTATTAGAAACCTACTGAATCCCATAAAATTCGCTGAAGTTCCTAACAAGATTTTTAAATAACTTAAAATTACACTACAACATTTACAATTCCACGAAATCTTTTACAATTACTTTACAAACTCATTTACAAATCATAAAAATCTAGTCAAATTCTTTAAAATTCCCTAAAGTGCATTAAAATCTCTAAAAAAAACTCTTGAAATACAAAATTTCACAACATCTTTTAAAAATCAAAGATGACTTGACATTTTTTTTAATTCTATGAAGAATATTAAAATTTCTTAAAATCATTTTTAAAATTTCAAACTTACTTACAATTTTTACAAGCTTTTTGAAATTCTTTAGAATTCCACAAAAAACTTTTAAAATCCCTTAAAATACGGTACAGATTTCTTTATAGTCTTAAACTTGTACAAAATCTTGTATGTCATAAAATTTCGTGAAATCCTTTAAAATTCCATGAGGAACATTTAAATTCTTTAAATCACTTTATAATAATTAAGATTTCTCAAAATTCTAACATGCTATAATTCCTTACAATCTCTTAAATTCTCACAGGTATCTTAAATTTCTTTATAATTCCACGAAAAAAATGTTTATAATTATAAAGAAAAATAATAAAACTTTTATAATTTTTGAAACCTTTTCAAAATTCCCTAAAATTCCACAAAATCTTTAGAAAATCACAAAAATCTCGTGAAATCCTTTACAATTTCTCAAGGAACTTTAAGATTCCTTAAAATTCTTTGAATTCCATAAAATTCCTTCAAAATCTCTTAAAATTTAATACAGTCCTTTTAAAATTCAACTAGATCATATAAACATTATACAAATGTCTTGTAATCATCTAAAATTTCTAAAAACCTCTTAAAATCTTTTAAATTTATTGAAAATGTCTTGAAATCATTAGTTAAATTAATTATTAATTAAATTAATCATTAAGTAAATCATCATTAATCCTTTCTTTAAAATAATTAAAATTTCTTAAAATTCTTAAATGCCTTTTAAAATCCTTTTAAATTCTATGAGAATATTTATAATTCCTTAAAATCTTTTAAAATTCTCACAAGTTTCTTAAACTCCTTTATAAAAAAAAAAAAAAGAAACAAAGAAAACTTTTATATTTGTTGAAGTCCTTTTAAAATTCAACTCAATCATTTAAATATTATTGAAATCTCTTATTGTAACCACTCAAAATACCTAAAACATCTTAAAATCGTTAGAAATCTTTGGATAGTTTCTAAAATTTGTTAAATAAATTATAAAAGTTATGTATGTAAAATTTAATACGACAAAAATAACATAGTGAACATAAATGTCAATTTATATCTTCCCTGACAACTACTCGCATTTCTCTGACATTTCCCTGACTTCTCTGACAAACTGAATTAGTCAAATAATTTTTTTGAAATATTACCCCCGCCTCCCTACCCCGCGTTAATTGAGATACACATCAATTTAATCCTAATTATTTCGCGATTCATAAACGCAATTGTGGCGATTATTATTCAGTGTAGAGTCGACAGTAATAGTCGTTAGAGGAGCGCGAACCTGGATGCGTATAAGGAATACTAAAAAATAAAAACCGCTGTTTCGCAAGGAGCTTACAGAGTTTCTATATACGCGGCCGAGACTCGCAGCACGTCGTCGTCGACGAAGTTTGTGTGGAACTTTGCCGTGCTCGCGGTCTGCGGCGAACGTAATCTGTTAGCATACTTGTATAGAGACTGGGATAAGGCTGTAGGATGACGGATTCTCTGGGTTGAGAATACTCTCGACGCTGAATAAATATGCTTACGTATGCCAAGTTTCACCGTTAAAATATTCGGTGCTGTTAGGCCAGTAAATTAAAGACAGTGCTCGTCAGGATTTTTATATCCCTTCTGCTCAATTTTTAATAAAAAAAATTTAAAATTTACACTCAGGGTGTCTAGTAGTGATCAGGAAATTTTAAATTCCCGGATTTTTCTCGGTCAAATTTTTTGTCCTCCGAAATATATAGTTGCCTTTTTGTGATTCAAACGGATTCAAACGGATAGAAATTTTTTCTCCGTTTGAATCATTTTCAATACGTGAAATGAAATCATTTTCAATCCGTTTAAATCCATCTTCATTGTGAAAATATTCTATCCTTATGTAACCTTTTTAATCCAACTAAAAATAATATATCCATATCTATCCGTTTAAATCCGTCGTCAAAGTAAAAATATGCTATTAATATAATATTTTGTGAAGGACGGATCAAAGAGGATAGGCAACGATTCAAACGGATTCATTTTTAATCCGTGATAAGGGATAGGATCAAATCTAAATAATTCGTGGATCGATAAGGATTAAGTTGCGGATAAAAAATAAAGGATTGAAGCGGATAAGTATAGAAACGGATTACAGTAGTACATAAAATCGGATGCAAAATGATTAAAACCAGACACCGGATAATGATTCAAACGGATAGACGGATAGCCAACGGATACAAACGGATCGCCGTGTATTCAAAAGTATTGAAAAAAATATCTATGGATAGATGACGGATTAAAACGGATAAAGTTTCAATCCGTTTACTTTCAGCAGGGAAGGAAAACAGTTACCTAAGAACGCAGGTGGCTTGTGCGAATTGTGCGATTTGCGCCAGATCTGGCATGCGTCTCATCATTAGTATGTCTCGGGCGAGAGACAGCAGGAAATGACGTCAGGCCGACCTCCGGGGGTGGAGATCTTTGGCCATCGTGGAATTCTAGTACGGTGAACGCAAGCAACTATAGGCAGACGACACTTTAAAAAGGACTTCACGTGACTAGAAAGCAAATGATAATTTTTCTCTTATATTTGGGAGCTATGCACTTCCGGGCCTTAGGTCTGCCTTTTCAGGACTTTCCAATGACTTATTCATCAAACACTATAATTAAGGCCATGTAAGACTTACCAGATCTCTACCTTACCGACATTTTTTTCTCTGTAACGATACTTTTACATTTATTGAGATATCAAAGTGAAAATTTCTAAAATTGAAGCTAAAGCATTAAGGTACTTTTATCTGGTCTTAAATTTTTGTAAAAATAAACAAAAATTTTTTAAACAAATTTTCGTTTTATGTATGTCAATATTTAAGACCAGATAAACATACCTTAGCATATTTTCTTTATTTTTAGAAATAAAAAAAATGTCGGTAAGGTAGGGATCGGGTAAGTCTTAAATAGCCTTAATTATCATCAAATTTAAGTGGTGAAATTTTGGGTTCCAAAATAAATAAATATCTCAAAATATAATATCTCGACTATTCCGTCGTTGATTTATAATTTTGGAAAATATGAACAAAGGGAATTTCAATCAGAGAGGGAATTCAATCTGGGTCGAAGGCATAAAACTTGCAAAGCTGATTTCACTATTCAGATCTTAAAAGAGACAACGTAAAATTCATGAATATCGCTTCAAGAGAATTATGCAAAATTCTGTGATGAGTCCTCAATTCACTGTCCGCGAAATCTAAAGCACTTCTGTGGTCTTTCCATTCTCTGCGAAGGTAGCAAAAGGGTTTTACTACTTGAACGTGCGAAAGTATTTGTAATCCGTTATTTTCTATGTCGTTGTAGGCACCTTTGGCATCACAGCTCACAAATAGAGTGTCGTCATTTTTAATGGTGTTTACGACACTCGATTATCTTACTTAGAAAAAGTATTTATGATGCCTGTTGTAAGTAAAGAGATAGAAATCCTATCCCTTTCTATCTCCTTCTATCTCCAAGATAGAAAAGGATAAAAATTGCTTATCCCTTTCTATCTCTCGCACATATCTTCATCTCTTTCTTTGAATCTCCTCTTTTCTATCCCTTTCTATCTCTTTTCTATCCCCGCCTATATCTTTCTATCTCTTGTCTATCTCTTTCTATCTCCATTTTAATTTACATCGACGTCTATCTCTTTCAATCTCAACTTCTCTATCTCTTTCTATCTTTGTTCCATCCCCGTCTATTCCTTTCTATCTCTTGTCTATATCCGCCTATATCTTTCAATTTCCACTTCACTATCTCAATTTATATTATATTTATATTCTTCATTTCTATCGCAATCACCGTACCTTCCTATCTCTTTCTGTATCTGTATATACTTATCTATCCCTGTCAATCTCTCGCCTATTGTATTCTATCTCTTTCTATCTCCTAGTCCATCACAATTTCGCTTCTACCTCTTTCAATTCCCATTTCTTTATTCTTTTCTATCTTTTACCTATTATTATCCATCCCTTTCTATCTCCTTATCAATTTCAATTCATTCCTATCTTTTTCAATCCCCACTACTCTGAAAATTGAAATTTTAGAAATTTTCAATGTAATATCTTGACAAATGTAGACGTAACGTTGAAGAAAAAGAAATGTCGGTAAGGTAGGGATCGGGTAAGTCTTACATAGCCTTAATGACCTCTTAAATACAATTTCCTATTAGGTATATATATAAACATCAAAGATAGACTAGCTTCTAATATTATTGTTTTTTTTTTTCATTATTTTACAGACTTAAAAAGCAGTTAATCAATATTTTAAAACAGTGTTAATAAAGATTAATAAGGGGATTAATGGCAGTCCATAGTAAAGGATGCTGACTTAATCACTTTGAACGACTTGCCTACTTAAACGCTCTTAATTTAATTTGAACACCGCTCTCTAATTTTCCTTTGTGCCTGAAAAATGTTAATTAGACTTAATAAATTGTTATGTGACAATGAATTCGCTTTCACGCGACGTGTCTCGACTGGCGTGTCATTCAATAAATACCGAATCACGAAAATATCGAGTTTCTACTCATTTGCACCTCAACCAGGAACGAACGGAATTCAGCCGCTCTCGATAGAGGAAGCATTCTCGATATAGGGCCTCGTGCTCAATGATTAACGAACCAGGAACACGTGTTACGATTCACTTATTATCTCAATTACTGCGTGCATCCGTGAAATTCTAAATTTAAATGAAATGCACATCTGAAAAACATAATTAATCGATAAGGTCTGTTAAGCTGGCGCAAAATTATTGGAAAATTGAGATATGACCTATATCATAATTTAAGGGTCATTTAAGGGTGTTGGAGCCAAGTTTTAATCTAAAAATTTGATTTCTTCATTTTACTCAACAAATATTACATTTGGAATTTTTTCCCTCTGTAGGATTAATAAAATTTTAACTAGAATTATGCGTACAGAGTGAGAAAATATCTAATTCAAATATTTTTTAAGTAAAATGAAAATATTCAATTTTGATTTTTAATTATTCGTTTTATGAAAAAAATATTTATCTATAATTTTCGTTGACTAAAATGGAGAATGGAATTTTGAGCTTAACACGTGGGCCCTACACCCTTAATAAAGATAATTTAATGCCCTATTGTAAAATTTAATGTTCAACGTTTTTTTATGAAAAAAACCCGATCCCTACCTTACCGACATTTTTTTCTCTGTAACGCTACGTCTACATTTATAAAGATATCAAGTTGAAAATTTTAAAAATTGAAGAAAATATGCTAATGTATGTTTGTCTGGTCTTAAATTTTTGTAAAAATAAAAAAAATTTTTTTTTTAAGAAGTCAATATTTAAGACCAGACAAACGTACCTTAAGGCTTCAGTTTCAAATATAGAAATTTTCAATATGGTATCTCAATAAATGTAGACGTAGCGTTACAGAGAAAAAAATGTCGGTAAGATAGGGATCGGGTAAGTAATACATGCCCTTAACGTTAACCTGGCACCACCTTACCCGTAAAACTCGTAAAAAATGAATTAACACATTTCTGATAAGGCTAAAAATTTAAGGCTCATTTAAGGCTCTTTAAATGTCAAAGACCAGAAATTGTCAGATTTTTTGTTTATAAAAAAAGCCTTTTGACTTTAGTATTTTTAAAATATTTCGCAGTATTTTAAGGAATTTCCGGTTATTTCGCGAATTTTAAAGGAATTCATAAAATTTTAAAAGATTTTTCAGAACTCTAGGGAATTTTAAAGGATTTTTAATGTTTTCATGAAACTTCGAGGAATTTAAAAAAAGATATAAAAGATAATTAACTCAAAAGATTTTGTTATGATTTTTAAAGGATTTTATGGAATTTCATGACATTTTTAATAATTTTAAGAAATTTCCACATATTTTTCTGATTCTTAAAATATTTTTTGTTTTTATGTAAATTTCATTGTTTTTTAATGATTTCATGGAATTCAATAATATTTTTAATATTTTTAAATGTATCTTAAAGGATAAAAAGGTATTTTAATTGTTATCGTAGAATTTTAAGGAATTTCAAGAGTTTTCAAGAATTTCTCCAGTTTCTGGGAAATTTCATGAGATTTTCTGTAACTTTAAGAGATTTCGAACGTTTTTCATTAAATTTTAAGAGATTTTAGAAAATTTTCTGGGATGTTAAGAAATTTGAAATCTTGTCGTGGAATTTCAAAATTTCGCAAGGTTTCTGAGAATTTTAAGGGATTTTAAATTCAGTCATGAAATTTCCAACAATTTTAGGAGAATACAGATTTTAATGACTTTTAAGAGACTTTTTTATTGGCACTTGTGAGGATTTTATGAAATTTGATGAGATTTTTAATAATTTTAAGAGAATTCCTGAAATTTTTCTAATTTTTAAAAGATTTTATGGAATCTGACGAGATTTCTAATACCTTTAATGGATTTCAGAGGATTTAAAGGGTTTTTAAATACAATAGAATTTTAAATGATTTCAAGAAGTTTCTTGGAATTTTAAGAGATTTTCTCAAACTTTAAGACATTTCGAAGGTTTTCGATAAAATTTTAAGAGATTTAACAAGGTTTCTGGAATTTTAAAGGATTTTAAGTCTTTTCGTGAAATTTCGAAATTTTTAAAGTTTTCACAGAATTTTGAGCGATTTTTAAAAGTTTTCATAGAGTTTCCAAGAATTTTAGGAGAATTAAGAGATTTTAATGACTTTTAAAATAATTCGCATATTTAAGGATTTTGTGAATTTTTAAGAAATTTTATGAAATTTCTACTAATTTTAAGAGTTTTTAAGAAAGTTTTCTGATAATAAAAGATTTTATGATACTTTTAATAATTGTATGGAATCTGATAAGATTTCTCATACTCTTAATAGATTTTAAAGGGGATTTAAATGTTATCGTAGAATTTTAAAGAAGAAGTTTCTGGGTATTTTGAGAGGTTTTCACGAATTTGAACAGATTTCAACAGATTTTCATGACATAAAATATTTTATAGGATTTAAAAGATTTTAAAATTCATCAGTGTATTTTATTGAGTGATTTAAAAAAATTGTTATGTTTTTTAAATGATAGGTTTTCTATTTTCTAAATTTCTATTTATCCATTTTTTTTACTTATTTTTTTTTTTTCAAAAATCACAAAAAGGCAACTATAAATTGGTCAAAGGAAAAAAACCGGGAAAAGACCGGAAGAAAACCGGGAAAAATCAAGAAATTACCAATTCCCTGATCATTAGACACCCTGAAATTAATTTCTAATTCACATAAAATTTACCAGTGTTAAATCCTATATTCAACAGGTGTTAAACCAACGAATATAAATTTTAATCACATGGTTTCACGGATATTAAATGGTTTATATTTTCACAATAACTAAACGCATAAAAACTAAAATGATTCTTTATTCTGTTTGGACTACCTGAGGTCAATGAAAGAAATTGAAATTATTATTACAAAGTCCTACACCGAAAGGAAATGTGAATACGATAAGTTTGTTATCGCGTTACGCACGTGTGTATGTGTATAAAGAGGTTGAAATCTGAGAAAGCAAAAGGAGTGCTTAACAGAACCTAACTTCATATCGAGCTGTTTGCTCTGGAAAAGTGCATCGAACTCTTTCTGGTGAACATACCCCCTCCCCCCACCGCTCAACCCCCTAGTCTCTTGCAATGGCTGTACTGGAGATCCTTATCTACTGTCAGTTTCGTATTTTTATTGGGCTTGTAAAAGCTGCACTTCATTCCCTACTTGTAGAAAGTAAAATAAAAAGCATCAAGAGGAGTCATTTATGAGCCCTAAAGTTCATTCAAGTTCAAAGATCACGAGATTTAGAGTATATAATATAATACTAATTTTTGGATATAATTTTAATATTTCATTATTTGTATTGATTTATCTTAACTTTTTTTTTTGAATTCGTAGATGTTTTATTTTTTTTTAAATTTAAATAATTTATTTTAAATATTATATTTTATTTTGAAATTAAATGTTTTAGTTTTTTTTAGGATTAACAGCATTTTAACCCCGTTTTTACGGGGTTTAAATATTAAACAAATCTAGAGCAGCAAAGTGGGAAAGATTATTTGTAATTGGGATTAATTGATAATTAGGTGGGTTTAAATCATCTGATTGAGATTAAACAAAAGATAATTTAGTTATTTAGGATTTGCTTAATTGTTTGATGACAAAGGAATGGTAATAAAATTGTAATAAAATTATTAACAGAATTATGTATATAATTATTCGAAAATATTATACTAAACAAAAAAACTCATAATTTAACAAGAATCTTAATAATTTTCCCTTTTCATTTGCTAATACATTTCTTGTTAATGTAGAAAGAGATGAATTGTAAAATTGTAACTCTAGACGAAGGATTTAATTGTTAGTAATTTATAGAGCCAGTGATGTAATCGACATTGTGTCAGATTTAACTCTCATATCGTGACTTCGTGATATAATACCGATGAGTGTACAGAGAGCAGAATATGCTTCTGAAATGTCAAAGAAGTTTTGAAACGCAATATAAGCCAATAAATGACGAAAAACTTGGCAATGATCCATACCTTATTATTGATCATTGATAATTTTATGATTTAATTTTTAAACACTTTTTAACTCTTTGGAATGAAATTTTTCAAAGATAATTTAATTCAAACATAAACTCCTTAAAAATGCCAATAAAGTCTTTCAAAAGTCATTAAAATCTTTTAATTCTCCTAAAATTCTTGGAAATTTCATGACTGAATTCAAAATCCCCTAAAATTCTCAGAAACCTTGTGAAATTTTGAAATTCCACGACAAGATTTAAAATCTCTTAACATCAGATAAAACTTTCTAAAATCTCTTAAAATTCCTAGAAACTGGAGAAATTCTTTAAAATTTTATGATATTCATAATTCATGGAATTTCAAATACTGTATAGTGGAGTTTTGAGATATTTAAAGATGTTTTTAGGAATTTCAAAAGATTTTAGTCAACATCTGTCCGTATTCACGTTCTTGACGGATGTTGACCATAATTTTTTTGAAAATATAAAAATTGTAGAAAAAAACCCCGGGTTTAAAAACTTGCTCTTATGGTAAAGTATGACATGCCCTTAAAATGTTTTACGGAATTTTGAAGGATTACAGGAAATTTTAACAGATTTTTAAGAATTTTAAAAGATTTTAAAGTTTTTCTTGAAATTTAAAGTATCTCAAAGGATTTTTAAGAATTTAAAAAAATTTAATGAAAATTGATGGAATCTCATGAAATATTAACAAATTTTAGGGGATTTCTTGGAATTTTAAAAAATTTCAATGAATTTTAAGAGATCTTGTCAAAATTTGTAAATTCAAGAGATTTTCAAAGAAAATCAGGGAAAAGTGAGGGAAATTTCAGGGAAATTTCAGGGAAATTGAAAAATTGCAGGCCACCCTGTCTAAATTATATGCCAAAGGAATTTTACAAAAAGTAAAACAAGAGTTAAAATACATTTTGGTGATTAAATACGAGTAAAACTCGAAATTGATCAATAATTTTTTGACTTTCAATTCCTGTAAATTATTATTCTGGAAGAATTTTTTCCATTAGAAATTAATTCCTCGGACCAGGAATTTTAATTATACCCACCTCTTGTCTCGGTAATTAACGCATTCCTGGTAGAAATTTCAATGTTAAAAAAATTTAACCAACCTTATCCGATAGCCATAGAAAATTCGATACTACAACCCAGTCTTCCCTGAGACTGACTATCAAGGGCTTCTCGTGGGGTAGAAAATTAATTAAACCAATAGCTAATACCAAACTGACGAATAGACAAGGCTTCTCTTCTGATTACACTTTTCCACCCCTATTTTACACCTATTTTTTATACGTCAAAAAAAATAGAAAGAAAATCTTTTAAAAGAGGTGAAAACCTGAAATTGGGTTTAAATTGTTGATAATCCTAATTTAAAGATCCAGATAGTTATTGAAATTCAATTAGCTAATGAAAATAATTATACTTAATAACCAAATTTCCAAGAATTTTAGAATTAAGAGATTTTAATGACTTTTAAAAGAATTATCATTTTTAAGGATTTTATGAAATTTTATGAGATTTCTACTAATTTTAAGGGTTTTCATGAAAGTTTTCTGATTTTTAAAAGTTTTTATGGAATTTTTAAGAATTTTATGGAATTTCAACAGATTTCAAGAGATTTTTATGCGATTTAAAAGAATTGAAAAATTTTCAAGGTATTTTATTTAGGAATTTATTTTTTAAAACTTAAATAATTTCATTAATTAATTCAAAATTATACTTAATATCCTGGTTGTAAAGGGGTATTTAAAAATGTGTAATTATAAAAAAAAGTCACCCAATGTAACTTAGGATACATTTTGAACTGTACCAATCAATTTATTAATAAAAATTTTACTTTTTTGTTGCAGAACGAAAACTCTTTGTAGGAATGCTTTCGAAAAAATACACCGAGAACGATGTTAGAAACATGTTCGGCGTTTTTGGGACGATAGAAGAATGTTCCGTTTTACGGGATAATGGACAAAGTAAAGGCTGTGCCTTTGTTACTTTTTCCAGCAAACAGTCAGCCATTAATGCTAGCAAAACCCTTCATCATTCTCAAACCATGGAAGTAAGTACTATACAATAAATAATTATAAGTTTTCACAAAAAAAAATTGTATTTCTTGTGAGGATTAATTTAAGGCCACGTAAGACTTATCCGATCCCTACCTTACCGACTTTTTTTCTCTGCAATCCTACTTGTACATGTATTGAAATCTCTAATTGAAATTATCTAAAATTAAAGAAAATATGCTAAGGTATATATTTATCTGATCTTAAAGTTTTGTACAAATAAAAAAAAATTACCGAAACAAGTTTTTTTATAAATGTCAATATTTAGGATCAGGTAAATATAGCTTAATGATTTTGCTTCAATTTTAGAAATTTACAATTTGATATCGCAATAAATGTAGAAGTAGCCTTGCAGAGAAAAAAATGGCGGTAAGGTAGGGATCTGGTAAGTCTTACATGACCTTAAAGAGACTAAAGATATAGGGTTGAAGTTTTTGACGTCTAGTCTGACGAAAATTTTTATTTTATTTTATTTTTTGCATTTTTGGATTAAGAATATCAAAAAAATTCCCAAAGTCATTTTATTTCTATTTACTAGTATAAAAATTTATCTGGTGTTATCTGGGTTTTTAATAAATTTCAAGGGATTTTATAAAGATAAGTAATTTTTCATTTTAGGGAATTTCAAGACATCTTAAGAAACGTCAACAAATATTTAAAATAAATAAAAACAGTTTAAAGATTTTCAAGAGTTTTCACAAGATTTCAAAGAATTTAAATTTTTTTAAATTTTGAAAGAGTTATCAAAAGCATTTTCCAGAGATTTTTACATATTTCTATAGATTTCATAAGATTTCAAGATCCCTTAAAGGATTTTATCAAATTTTAAGTGACTAAGGAATTTCAATGGATTTCAAAAGAATTCAAGAGATTTAAAAAATTTTTAAAAGATTTCAAAACATTTTAAGTGGTTTTAAGAAATTTTAAGGAATTTATTCTAATGTAGAGTAAAAAAAGTGAAATCCCATAAAATCCCTTAAAACTTGCAATTCTTTAAAAACTTTTAAATCTTCTGTAAAAGTCTTAGAATTGTTTAAAATACATGAAAATTCCTAGAAATTCATTAAAATCTCTTAAAATATCTTAAAATCTCTTTAAAATCCTTAAAATTCGTTAAAATCAATCAAAATGTCTCTTGAAATATTTGTGAAATCTCTGAAAAAAAATCTGTGGATAACTCTTTTCAACTCTTTTAAAAATCCCTTTAAATTCCTAAAATCAATCAAAATCTCTTAGCATCTCTTGAAATTCCTTAAAATTATTTTAAACCTTTTGCAAATTCCTCTAAATTCTCTAAAATTGATCCAACTAGTAAATAAATAAAAATTTTGGCTTTTGGGAACAGTGGAAACTATTTTTTTTATTATTATTCCAAAAAATGTAAAAAAAATCGTCAGACTAGACGTCTAAAACTTCAACCCAATACTAAAGATTTAAATCTTATTTTCTGGAGTGGTATAAATAGAATTTATTGTTAATGACATCAAACCTTTAGGGTGACAATAATTATTGTCGATTGGGCGCGTAACTTCTTGGCTCCTGATTCTTGGCACTTTGAAGTGACTAATTCAGTTTTACTCCGACACGACTAGACTTTCTGTCTAGTAAAAGACAGTTTGCTAATTAATCAAGTGAACATTCACGAAGTAAGCTTTATTACAGAGCTAAAAGAAATTTCTATCAATTTCAAAAATAATAACAATAGAAAACTATATAAAGAATTTTATAAAATCTATAATTCAGTCAAGTTTCTAAAAATTCAATTTATTTATTTTACTCAACAAATATTAAATTTGGAACTTTCTCCCTCTGTACGATTAATTAAATTTTAACTAGAATTGTGTGTACAGAGCGAAAAAAATATCTATTTCAAATATTTTTTAAGTAAAATGAAAATATTGAATTTTGAATTCCTCGTTTTATGCAAAAAGTATCGAAACTAAATATTTTTTCGCTCTGTACGCAGTTTTATATTTGAGAAAAGATTAGTGCTACAGAGCGAAAAAATATTTATCTATAATTTTCCTTGAATAAAGTGGAGAAATGGAATTTTGAGCTTAATACTTGGATCCAACGCCCTTAAGGGTTACGAATATAAAATCGAGTTAATCCCTAGTTATTTTTATTTATTTATTTTTTTAAATTTCACAGCTGAAGAAGAGTTTATTTGTCAATTACATAAATGGAAGTTAACACTGGAAAAGGTGTATTTCGAAGAATTTGGATAGCTTTAATGTTTTTGACGTTGAAAATTATAAATTATTCCAGTAGAGACAGTAGACTTTCTGGAAGATTTCTTTCCAAAGCAAGGCAGTTATACGGATGGTGGACATTGGCAAGGTGCCATTATCACCCATATAACATCGGTACATCCACGCCTCGGCTACTCACCTCGCAGCAATACCGATTTAACTCCCGTAACTGCAGCAAACGAATAAAATAAAAAAAAATAACTCACGGCACCCTGACAATGTCTTCATCTCGCAAATACGTAATTGACCTTTGCGTTGAAAACTTCAGGGACGGACGAAAATAATAATAGGGTTGGGTTCAGAATTAAGTAGATATTAATAACACCTAGAAAGTGAGAATTAGGATTCAAATGAAGTTCAGGGTGCCTAGCGGATTGATAAACCAGAAAAAATTAGGGAATTTTATTTGACCTGGAAAACCCGAGAAAAACACGGGAATTTCATTTAGCACCAAGAATTTTTTGTATTTTATTAAAAAATCGACGATTTTCTACTTTATCTTCTTTTTATTCTATTAGCAAATGAACACAAGATTATTTTTTTTTACTTCTTAGAAATTCAAGTCATTCAAAATTTAGGTACTTTTTTAATCTGAACCAGAGGAATTTTAAAATATAAATATTTGTAATAAATATAAATATGATAATATTATATTTATTTATATTTTTAAATATTTCATAAAATTTTTAAAGCTATTAAAAAACTCTACGGAATTTGAAGAGAACTCTAGAGATTTCTTATGATTTTTAAAAGATTTTGTGGAATTTCATGAGATTTCTAATAATTTTAAGGAATTTCAACAGATTTTTCTGATTTGTAAAATATTTTATGTAATTTTTAAAGATTTGATGGAATTTACTAATATTTCTAATACTTTTAATGGATTTTAAAGGATAATAAGGTATTTTCATTGTTATCATAGAATTTTAAATAATTTCAAGAAGTTTCTGGGAATTTTAAGAGATTTTCTGAAACTTTAGGAGATTTCGAAGTTTTTTCGTGAAACTTTAAGAGATTTAGAAATATTTCTAGGACTTTAAACCTTTTCGTCGAATTTTGAGGAATTTTGAAATTTTAAAAGGTTTTTGAAAATTTCAAGGGATTTTAAAAGTTGTCATGGTATTTCCAAGAATTTCAGGAGAATTAAGAGATTTTAATGACTTTTAAAAGACTTTTTTGGCATTTGTAAGGGTTTTATGAATTTTTGTGAGATTTATAATACTTTTAAGGGATTTTAAGAAAGTTTTCTCATTCTAAAAGATTTTGTGGAATTTTTAAGAATTTTATGAATGCTGACGAGATTTTAAATACTTTTAATGGATTTTAAAAGATATCAAAAGATTTAAAGGATTTTTAAACGTTATTGTATAATCTTAAAGAATTTCAAGAAGATTCTGGGTATTTTAAGAGGTTTTCACGAATTTGAACTGATTTCAACAGATTTTCATGACATAAAATATTTTATAGGATTTAAAAGATTTTAAAATTCATCAGTGTATTTTATTGAGTGATTTAAAAAAATTTGCAATCCAAATTAAATTTTTAATCCATATCCTAAAATTGAAAATTTTAGTTTAAAAACATCGTGATGCAGTATTAAATAAGAAATATAAGTTATGTGAGAAGTGATGGGATTTATTCAAGGGGTTATGAAGAATTTGAATATACCGTAAAAATAATTTTGCATTCGCGGTTGAGTGGTGATAAAAAAGTCAAAGATGCTTTTCTCACTTGCATCGTCATTCAGAGACGTCTCGTCGACTATTGCACATAGCGAGATTAAACTTTCCAGGTCCAACTTCGCTATTCCATTTCGCCCTGTGCAATAGTGATGATGCACTTGGAAAAGTAGAGATCCTTTCACCAAACCACTCGCACACTTATATGCAAAGCTTGGAAAACGAAACGGTAGCGAAAACTCGAAGCGAAATGAGAATCTCGAAAAACCTTCAGCTCAACACAGTCTTGATATTTTTATTATTTGATATTTGCTATTGGCACAATTTGACACCTTTGTTCACAAAAGTAAACAATAAAATTGCAACTCAACGTTTTTTAAAAAACTAGCAATAGATAAGTTTCTCGTTTTTGCACACCTTTTACTAGTAGAAAAAATAATTGAGAATTTCCAATTCTTGAAATATAAAATCTTGTAATTCTTTATCTAATTACAGGAAACTTTATGAGTTTTATAAAATTCCTTAAAATGACTTTATTATCCTTCAAAACTTGGTGAAATTCCATTAAATTTCGTAAATTTACTTGATATTTCTTAAAATTACTCAAAGTCACATAAAATATCATTAAATCTCTTAAAATTTCTGAAAATCCACTGAAATTTTGTAAAATCTATTGAATTCATTCAAAATCTTTAAAATTACTTAATATCCCATAAAACATCGTAAAATACCTTAGAATTACTTAAAATTCCATAAAATATGAACAAATCCCTTAAAGTTAGTTAAAATCCTATGAAATTTCGTGAAATCTCATAGCATTCCTGACAATCCCATGAAATCTCGTAAAATTCCCATACAATATCTTAAAAGCCCTTTAAAATCCTTCAAAATCTAGTGAAATTCCTTAAAATTACTTAAAACTCCATGTAATTTTGTAAAATCCTTTAAAATTTCATAAAATTCCTCGGAATACCGTGAAATCAGTTAATATTTATAAAATCTCAATAAATTTAGTAAAGCCCTTTTAAATTCCTTAAAATTTTTCAAGATTCCATGAAATCTCAATAAATCTCTTAAAATACCTTAAAATTCAATGAAATTTCGGAAAATGTCTAAAAGTTTCTCAAATTATTTAAAATTACTTTATAATCCTGTAAAATTTCATAATTTTTCCCAAATAGATGTGAGATTCGAAAAATTAAAGGATTTCAAATGTATGCAAAATAATTCAGATCGTAAATTTTTGAAATATAAGAATTTTTAATTCCTAGTCTAATTTTAGGAATCTCAATAAATTTATAAAATCCTTTTAAATTCCTTATAAAATTATGCAAAGTTCCATTAAAATCCCATTAAAACCTTTAAAATATCTAAAAACCCAATGAAATTTTGTGAAATCCCTTCCAATACTTCAAACGTTGTTAAATTCACATAAAATTCTACAACATATCTATTGTTAAATTATTTAAGATTCCTCAAAATTCCATGATCTCTTAAAATTGCTAAAAATCCAATGAAATTTCGTAAAATCCCTTAAAATATCTGAAAATCCAATGAACACTCTTTATCAATTTTTTAGATTCTTTAAATTTCTTTAGATTCTATAAAACCCCAATAACTGGTAAAATCCCTTTAAATTTCTGAAAATCAGAGTAAACATTAAATTCCTTGAAATACCGTGAAATCCTTTAATATTTCTCAAATTTCAATAAATTTTCTAAAATGCGTATCTCGTGTCTTAATAATAATCTTTTCGAAAACGAAAATAGCCTGAAGATTGTTTGTAAATTCAACAATGTTTTTCATATGGAGTGGAAACCTTTTTTGTGATTTACAACATATTCTATGTTTCAAGAAAGTGACTGAAATATATTATTTCAACGAAATGTAAATTGTTCTTTACCTTTTCATAATTGGTTTTCCTCGTGAAAAGAATATCCCATTTTATTTTCTCGCATGAAAATCTCATAAGGTCGAAAGTTATGGGTGCTCACAATATTCCAATTTAACGAACGAATTCTCTGTTTTAGGGCTGCTCGGCACCTCTAGTCGTAAAGTTTGCGGATACGCAAAAGGAAAAGGAACAGAAGAGGATGCAGCAGATCCAGGCGAATCTCTGGAATATTGCAAGTGTCAATATGACTCCCCATTACCTGACGGCGGTGAGCAACTATTTTTCAAAACGAAATTTCTCTCTTTTATTGCTTATTTTCAATTTTTCTCAAAATTAAAATGCACCTTTTTTTTTACAGAATGATTCAATAGCTACTGCCCCTACGTCGCTGCAGCTTCTTCAGCAACTTCAGGCGACGTCGAGCGCCGCTACTGCCACACCGGTTGGTACCAACGCCAATGCAAATGCCCTATCGAGTGTCCAACACCAATTGTTGCTGCAACAACACTTGGGACTCGGTGCAACAACCCCAGCGACTGCAGCGCCTGCAGTTCCGAGTCAACCGGAAATTAATTCTGCCAATTTACAAGGACTGGCAACCCTTGCGTCTTTGAGTAACAGTGCTGGTGAGTACGGTCAGTATCTAGAGCTTTTTTTCTTTATTTTAAGGCTGTTGGAGCCAAGTTCTAAAAATTCTAAAAATTCTAAAAATCTAAAAATTCGATTTCTTCATTTTACTGAACAAATATTAAATTTGGAATTTTTTTCAAATTAGAATTAGTAGATTAGTAGAATTAGTCAATTTGTAACAAGAATTATGCGCACAGAGCGAAAAAATATCTGTTGCAAATATTTTTTAAGTAAAATGAAAATATGGAATTTTGAAGTCAGATTTTGAATTCCTCGTTTTATGCAACAATTATCGGAATTAAATATTTTTTCTCTCTGTACGCAGTTTTATAATTGAGAAAAGATTAGCGCTACAGAGCGAAAAAAAATATATATCTATAATTTTCGTTGAGTAAAATGGAGAATCGAATTTTGAGTTTAATGCTTGGATCCAACGCCCTTAAACATTATCTTTTGTTTCATACTATTTAATTAATTTAACGTAATCTTGTAATTTCATTTTAAGCAAAAAGTATTACATAAAAGCAAAGATTTTATCGCTCTATATGCACACTTTTATATATTTAAAAAATGAGAACTTCTACAGCGAGAAAATACCTAATTATGGTATAATATTATTTACGTAAAATAAAGAGATAAAATATTGAGATGAGTATTTGGGTCCAACACTTTTAAAAACCTATTAACTAGCTAAGAAGAATGAAACAAGTCTACTAATAATGAATTTTTCGATTCTTGTTTTTATTATAGCGAATGCGGGTGTTTCGCCAATGAGTATGCAGAACCTCGTGACCCTTGCAGCAATGACTGGCGGAAACGGTAGCCTACAGCTCTCGCCAAACAGTGAGTACCAATTTCAGAAATTTTTTCTCAAAATCTACAAAAGGGCATTTCCAGGATGCCAGTCCGTCCTCTTTTTTCTCTAATCCTCTTTTTTCCTCTTTTCCCCTTTTTCAACAGATTTTTCTGATTTTTGAAGGATTTTATATTTTCATGGAAATTTCATGGTTTTTAATGATTTCATGGAATTTAATGATACTTCTATTACTTTTAATGTATTTTAAAGGATAAAAAGTTATTTTAATTGTTTTCATAGAATTTTAAAGAATTTCAAGAGTTTTCAAGAAGTTCCTCAGTTTCTGAGAATTTTAAGAGATTTTCTTAAACTTATGGAATTTTTAAGAATTAAGAGATTTTAATGCCTTTTAAAAGATTTCGTGAAATTTTTGAGAATTTGATGAAAGCAGACAATATTTTTAATACTTTTAATGGATTTTAAAGGATTTAAAGGATTTTTAAGGTTTTCGTCAAATTTTAAGAGATTTTAGAAAGGCTTTCGGGATTTTAAGTCTTGTCGTGGAATTTTGAGGAATATCAAAATGTTAAAAGGTTTCTGAGAATTTTAAGGTATTTCATATTCACTCCTGGAATTTTCAAGAATTTTAGGAGAATTAAAATATTTTAATGACTTTTAAGAGACTTTTTTATTGGCATTTGTAGATTTTATGAAATTTTATAAGATTTATAATAATTTTATGGAAGCTCATGAGATTTTTATACTTTTAATGGATTTTAAAGGATTTTTAAGGGTTTTTAAATATTATCGTTATTTTGTAGAATTTAGAAGGATTTCGAAATTACCAAATTAAAAAAAAAATTTTTCAATAAACACAAAAAGGCAACATAAATTGGTTGGAGGAAAAAAAATTTAACCGGAAGAAAACCGGGAAAAACCCGGAAATTTATAATTCCCTGATCACTAGACACCCTGCCTTAAAATCCTAAAATCAAAAATTTTGACCCAATTTCCCCTTTTTCCCCATTAATATGCGTGGGTGCAATAAATTTGTATTCCTCTTATTAGATATGATCTATATTCCAGAAAAAAGAAATCGAGAAAAAAAGATATATAATGAAAAAAAAATAAAATAAAATATATCAAGTAAAAAAAGTAAATTTTCTGTTGATTAGAAAAGTTCGTTTTGGTGCAATTAAAATTATATGCAGAAATCACGTATCAAAAGTTCCCAATAATAAAATACAAATTATCATAAAAAATATTGTATTTATTAATGTAGATATTTTCATTCGATTACACTTTTAAAAAAACCCCTTTTCTCCATAAAATTTAACTATACTAAACCACTGGCATTCTTGCATTCCAAAAATATTAAGTTTTTAAGTTTTTTCTTTTTTTTAACGAATTAAACTTATAATGAGAAAACTTGATGTTTGTTTGAGACTGTCAATATTATATTTAACAATACGTGTTTCAGCGCTAACTGGATTGGCGAATTCGTCAGCAGGTATGTCGCTATGTACGTGTCGCATTGCCTGGTACAGTATTAACCATTACTAAATTAGTTTCTAATCTAATTCTCGCCGACTTCTAACTTTAACGACGATCTCACCATTGAGCTTTCGCCCTTCGAATCTCCTTCCACGACTTCGCCTTCGTTATACGAATCCAATTTAACAAGGAGTTCCTTCCTCCTCCTCTTCCTTCCAATTATCTCTCAATCATGAGTAACCAAGTTGCAATAATAATATTAACAATAATTGAAAGGTTTTAAACATTTTTCTAATTTTCAATATTTAATATATTCAACATATTTTGAAATTTATTAATTTTTAATGGTTTTAAACTTGAAAAAATATTTCATGAAATTTTTAATAATTTTAAGGGTTTTCAAGAAAGTTTTCTGATTTTTAAAAGATTTTATGTAGTTTTTAAGAATTTTATGTAATTTAATGATGTTTCTCAATTTTTAATGTTTTTAAATTTGAAAAAATATTAAAAGGAAGCCTTCGAATTATTAATACACATTGTATTATTGCGTCTCATGTTACAAATTTGACTTATTAATTATGAGGAGGAAGAGAGCGCAATTTTAACAATTCATTTTTGTTCTAATTGTTAATAGCTGCCCTTTTGGGAAAAACTGCAAGTACAGGTGAGATTTAATGAAACTCGTCGATTGTATAGAATGCATAATCAGTGTTTCAATTGTAGTAATAATTTTTTATTTCCATTTAAACAATTTTTGTTAAACTACATCATTTTTTCTATTTATAATTTATAATTTATTTTTTATCATCTATTACTTTTCCTTGAACCAATCCTCGACTTCCATTAAAATAATTTGTTCTTTCAGTACATAGCTATAAATGTTTATGATTAATTAAATGTGGTATGTACTAATTTTCGGCAACAATTTTAACTTTATTTTCTTGTATTTCAATATTACTATAGTTATTATTTCGCGGAGCTGATATACCTATATGTTCTGTAGCAAAAAGCATGAAATTATGGAAGCTTTTATTTGCATTTTTGAATGGCGTATATTTGTATTTTATTATATATTTATTTAATTAATCCAGAGGTTTGCTCGAATTGAACACTGTTGGGTATTGATTAATTTATTAATTTGATTAATTGTGATCGTCGAGTATGAAAATGCTCAATTTTTAAATACGTCCAAACTCCAAGTTTAAAAGTTCCATAAATGGAATATTTATTTTCTCATTTTTCAAAGTATTCCAATTTTTTCAATTTTTTAAATTGGGTTGCTTTTCTGTACCGTACTTGGAATTATTTTTAAATTTGCAACTTTTGTAATTTAAATGACGTAAATTTAATGATGTAATTCAAAAGCATAAAAAACTCTGATATGTAATTAGTTTTGGATGTATTTAAAATGATCTATTTAATGAAATATTTTTTACTAATTATGCTAAATAAAATTTTTTAGGGTCCACTGGAGGCAGTTTAAGTCCTGTAACGTCCCTAGCGCTCAATTCCTTAACCGGAACACCTTTGAACGGACTTCAGGACACGATTAGTAACGCCTACTCCAGTTTGCAACAGTACGCAGGTGAGAATATCATTAAGAATTTATTAGAAACTTTCAAATCCGTCGTTTTCAACAAACCAATTTTGTCTCCTAATAAATATTTTAAAGTTTAATTGCTGAAATTCTACGAGCAATGAAAAAATTTAAATTCAAACAATTAACATTTTTTGTAGATTTTCACAATTTTAAATTTAATTTTTCGAACACCAACTTAAAATTTTCTAACAATTAACTCTGCGCCTTAAAGCTCTCATTGGAAAGACAACAGTGACTGTGGAAAAGAAAGAATTACATAGTGAGTAAAGGGAATATGTCAATACGTACAATTATCGTCCAATTTATTTTTAAATATAAGCTTAAAATAAGAATTAATCCATTTTTTATTTTAATTTTTTTTTTTGTAAAACCAGCATGCATTCGTGCTTTTATTATATTGTGAGCTAAATAGAATTTTAGATTACAACTTGCTTTTTTGTAAGGACGAGTAGAAAATGGTTTCTTTGCATTGTTATTAATCAGGGTGTCTAGCAGACCGGGAAACCGGGAAAAGCCCGCGAATTTTATTTGACCGAGTAAAACCGAGAAAAACCCAGAAAAACCCAGAAATTTCATTTAGGACCAGAAATTTTTTGTATTTTATTGAAAAATCGACGTTTTTTTACTTACTTTCTTTTTATTCTACTAGAAAATCAACACACAATTATATTTTTTTACTTCTTATAACTTCTAGTCATTCAAAAGTTAATTACTGTCTTAATCTGAACCCGCGGAATTTCGCTGATTCAAATTTAGAAAGTAGGTTTTCAACAACAATGTATACGAGATTTTAAAGAATTTTCGTTATATCATCTTCTTTTTAGCTCAATTTTAAGAAAATTTTATAGGATTTTTAAAAGATTTCGCATCATTTTAAGGAATTTCCGCTTTTTTTAGCGGAATTTATAAAATTTCATAAAAGATTTTTAAGAACTTTAGGGAATATTAAGGGATTTTAAATGTTTTCCTGAAACTTTAAGGACTTTTAAGAGAACTCAAGAGATTATCTATGATTTTTAAAAGATTTTATGGAATTTCATGAGATTTCTGATAATTTTAAGGAATTTTAACCGTTTTTCTGATTTTTAAAATATTTTATGTAATTTTTAAGGATTTCATGGAATTTAATGATATTTATAATACTTTCAATGTATTTTAAGAGATTTTAAAAAAGTTTCTCGGATTTTAAAGGATTTTAAGTTTTGTGGAATTTCTAAGAATTTTATGGAATCTAACGAGATTTTTAATACTTTTAATGCATTTGAAAAGATAAAAAAGTATTTAATACTTATCATCAAATTTTAAGGAATTTCATGAAGTTTTTGGGAATTTTAAGAGATTTAGAAAGGTTTTTGGGATTATAATGGATTTTTAAGTATTGTTGTGGAATTTCGAAATATTAAAAGGTTTCTAAGGATTTTAAGGGATTTTAAATGCTGTTATAAAATTTGCAAGAGTTTTAGGAGAATTAAGAGATCTTAATGACTATTAACAGACTTTATTGGCATTTTTAAAAATTTTATGAAATTTTCTAAAATTTCTAATAATTTTAAGAGATTTAAAGTAATTTTTCTGATTTTTGAAAAATTTTATGTCATTTTGAAGAATTTTATTCATTTTATTCAATTTTTGAAACATTTAGTCACACCAGTTTTTTCAGATAGTAGTAGATATATTTTTACGTTATTAAATTAAAAAAAAATTTCTTTTTTTTTTAAATCACAAAAAGGCAACTATAAATTGGTCGGGGAAAAAAATTTAACCGGGAAAATACTGCAAAAGATCGGGAGAAAACTGGGAAAAACCAAGGAATTTTCAATTCCCTGATCACTACACACCCTGATTATTGCTTGCGACTGCTCTAAAAAATTATATACTGTACAATTGATATACAGTGAATGAACGATCGCGTTTCAAAAAGCAGACGCAAAAATTGAGTAATTTTTCTTGTAGCAGCATGACGTAGTGTTGCACTATGAACTATGTGAACTATGTGCAGTAAAGAGTAAAGCTAAACTAAAGGATATAAGGTAACAGGAGAGGGAAGAGCTTTTTTAATCCGAGCTTCATTTTCCAGGGTTCCCAGCCTTTACGGCCGCAGCAGCTGCAGCTGCAGCGGCAGCGCAGACAACGGCTTATGCCGCTGGTGGAAAGCAGATCGAGGGTCCAGAAGGTGCGAACCTTTTTATCTATCACCTTCCCCAGGAGTTCACGGATTCGGATCTCGCAACGACCTTCCTGCCATTTGGAAATGTCATCTCCGCTCGAGTTTTCATCGACAGAAATACGAAGAGGAGCAAATGTTTCGGTAAGTATCGAAATAAGTGTTGGGTAAGTTACTTTTTTTGAATAACTCGTCAAAGTTACTTTACTTAGTGAAAAAAAGTAACTAGTTACAGTTACGTTACTTGTAACTGTCACTAGTTACAGTTACTAGATAAAGTAACTCCAAGTTACCTAAAAAGTTACTTTTTTCCCTTTCTTAGTTTTTTAATTTAACTAGCAGACCAACACCAAATTTTGTTCTTCTTTTTACAATTTCAAGTCATTCCAAAGCCAATCAGATTTGAAACTATAATGTATGCGAGATTTTTTAGACATTTTTAGAGAGAAACGACTTTTTTAGAAAGGAATTTCAAGAAGTTTCTAGAAATTTTAAGGGAATTTGACGATTTTTAAGTGATTCTAGGATATTTCGTAAAATTTTAAGGAATTTCAAAAGGTTTGTAAGAGTTTAATGGGGTTTAAGAAATTTTAAATATTATCCTGGAATTCCAAGGAATTTTTTAGATATTTTAAAAGATTTCTAAGAATTGCAAGAGATTTTATGGAATTTTATGAGATTTTTAATCATTTTAAGTGATTTCAAGTGATTTTTCTGATCTTTAAAAGAGTTTGTGAGAATTTTAAAGGATTTCATGGAATTTTATCAAATTTCTAATAGTTTTAACGAATTTTAAAGATATAAAAAGATTTTAAATGTTACCATAAAATTTCAAGAATTTTTTTAAGTTTGTCAAGGAATTTTGTGGAGAAATTTCAAAAGATTTTTACGATTTTTAAAAGGTTTAATATAATTTAAAAAGATTTTAAAGGCTGTACATTTTTTTAAAGGCTTTCAAGAAATTAATCGTTTTTTAAAAGATATTGTGGAATTTTTATGAATTTGATGGATTTCTATGAGATTTCTAATAATTTAAAAATATTTCAAAAGATTTTTCAAATTTTTTAAAAATATTGTTTGAATTGTTAAGGAATTCATGGAATTTGTCGAGATTTCTAATTATTTATAGGAATTTTAAATGATAGGAATTTCAAGACATTTCTAGGACTTTTAGAGATTTTTTTGAATTTTAACGTAGATTTCATTAGATTTATGATTTTGAAATTTTGTTTTGAATTTTAAGGGATTTAAAAAGTTAAAATAATTTTAAACGATTTGAAATCTCTAATCCGAGATGTTAAATCTTGTCGTAGAATTTCGAAATTTCGAAAAGTTTCTGATAATGTTAATGGATTTTAAGGGATTTAAAATTTTATGATGTAATTTCCCGAAATTTTAATTTAAATTTTAATTTAAGAGATTTTCTGATTTTAAAAATATTTTATGGGATTTAAAGGAATTTAAAAGATTTTGTAGAATTTACAAGGATTTCAAAGGTTTTTGTAAAATTTTGAAATTTCTAATGATTTTAAAAGATTCTAAATGTTAAGAAACTTCAAGATGTTTCTAGGAATTTTTAGAAAATTTCACGAATTTTAAAACGGATTTCAAGAGTTTAATGATTTTGAAGGTTTTAGTAAATTTTTAAGGATTTTTCAACAGTTTTATAGGAATTTTAAGATTTCTTAACGAATTTTAAGGAATTTCGAAGATTTTCGTGAAATTTTAAACCGCCAGTTATCGTTAAACGCCAATTGATTAAAAATGCACCAAAATAACTAATATTATATTTATTTTCAGGTTTCGTTTCGTATGACAATACGAAGAGTGCGCAGGCCGCAATCCAAGCGATGCATGGATTTCCAATCGGACAAAAACGACTCAAGGTTCAGCCAAAACGTCCCAAGGATAACACCAAGCCTTACTAGCCATCCTCACCGATCCTTAAAGGTAGATAATCTCCGAATTTTATACCCAGAGTCAAGCTCTGAATCTGGTGAATCGATTCACTTTCGATCTCGATCTGGATCTGAATTTCGATCTCGATATCGATCCAAATTCGAGTTTCGATTAACAAAGTATTACGGAATAGTATTTTTTGAAAAAAGACTTTCGAGAGTCGCTTCATTTTTTTTTATCTTAGGAAGCTTCTTTTCTATCCTATATTCTCTAGTCAATCAGTATTTCCCTCAAGGTGGAATACCGAGACTCTCAACGAATCACTACTGTCATTAATATTCTAGTCTCGCTATCCATTTGCTGTGATATTACTCAAGATACAAACTACAAAGTGGATGGAAACAAATCGAGTTCCTCTCTTTTTAAGTTTACAATTTATAAATCTAAAGTTTAAACTTTTATATACTCAAATTTAGAAGTTAAATTTACATCTAATTTAAATTTTTAATTATTTACAATTGACTATTACAAAGTTTGTAACTTTTAAATATATAATGATATAAATATATACATATAGTGAAATAAATATAACATCTTTGGAAATTAAATTTTTAGACATTTTGATTTACAAAATTCTGAGTTAAAATTAAATTTAGTTTTATATTTTTAATTTGGAAGTGAATCAAAATTCAGAGTTCAAGAATTGTCTCCTGCAAAATTAGAAGGATGAAGTTGCCTTGGTATTATTTATTTTTTGTCAAGACGATGCCACGTCTCGATCGGTGACCCAGTCAAAAAAAAGGTTTATAGTTTCTTTTTTAGAAAAGAGGCAGAATTCTCAAGTTTTGTGTCGACACACGCATTTTTTATCTTTTTTTTATCTTTATTTTCGCTTTTATATCCACTATAGGAGTTTCAGGTTTTATCATGTTGTGTTGCATTAGATGTCGGTATTTTTTTTTATTTATATTCTTTTAGTAAATTGCAATCTGTAATCTAACACGGTTTTTAAACTCACGAATACGACAGGTTGGTGTTCTGAATTTATTTACTATATATAAATAGTAAATATATAAAAAAAAGTAGAGTCGATATTTCCAAACTAAATTGCTTTAAATTAGTTTATATTAAAATAATTTATTTCTCGTTAATGAAGGAAATAAGTTATTTATCAATTTTTTTGTAGTGCAATAGAAATTTGTTTAGAACTCCAAACTAAATTAATCGATGTAATTATCGATGTATTCGTGATCTATATTATCAGTGTGACAATTCCTGTGTGTTTTACATTGGCATTCAATAATTCAACAATGAATGGCAAATTTTCATCTTCATGTGAGTCAGGATCGCGTATTTCAAATCGAATTCCAACCAGTCTACTCTTTTTAAAGATGGATTAAAATTAATCACGAATATAAATAAAAAAAATGAATAATTTATATATAACTAGCAATTCGAATTTGTAATTCTTGAAATATAAAATATTATTTAATTTAGTTTTGTAATTCTTTATCTAATTTCAGGCATCTCTATGAGTTTTTTAAAATTCATTAAATGTCTTTATTATCCTTCACAATTTGGTAAAATTCTTTTAAATTTCGTAAATTCACTTAATATTTCTTAAAATTACTTAAAATTACTCAAACTCCCATAAAATCTCTTAAAATTTCTAAAAATCCACTGAAATTTTGTAAAATCTATTAAATTCATTCGAAGTCGTTAAAATTACTTAAAATCTCATAATCTCATTATATCTCTTAAAATTATTCAAAATTCCATGAAATTTCGTTAAATTCTTTAAAATTCTTGAAAATCCAATATAATCTTACCAAATCCTTAAAAATTTCTATAAATAAATGTTCTTCAAATTACTTAGAATCTCCCAAAATATCATCAAACCCCATAAAATTACTTAAAATCCCATTAAATCTCTTGAAATTCTTTAAATTCCAATGAAATCTGGTAAATCCCTTGAAATCCCTGAAATCTTTAAAATAACTTAATATCCTATGAAACATTGTAAAATCTGAAAATTACTTAAAATTCCATGCAATTTCGTAAAATCCTTTAAAATTTCAAAAAATTCCTCGAAATACCGATAAATTACTTAATATTTCTACAATCTCAATAAATTTCGTAAAACCCTGTTAAATTCCTTAACATTTTTCAAGATTCTACGAAATCTCATTAAATCTCTTAAAATACCTTAAATTTCAATGACATGTCGTAAAATGTCTAAAAGTTTCTCAAATTACTTAAAATTCCACAAAATATATAGTCAAATTCCTTAAAATTTCTTTATCCTGGAAATAGCTTTAAGATTTAAATTTATTTTTTATTAAATATAAATTTATAATATATCTATTAAATAAAATTAAAAAATAATAAATAAATAAACAATAAAATAAAAAAATTTAATTCTTAAAATTATTAAAACAATTTCCATTTATGTAAAGTTAATTGTACATTTTTTTGCCTTTGGCTATCGATGAAAAATCAGTTTGGCTGCGTGCTTGCTACGAGAATGAGCTTCGTGGATGCCTAGTTGGGATCCGATTGGAAATTCGACTCTCGAACTCTTTTCCATCGGCTTTTTTTATGATCGATTCTTCGTTCATGAATTATACGTTATACGATGTGCACGCTGCCGTACATTAATCACGTAGACATTCGGTATATATATAATGTATAGTTATGTTATATACGACTCACGCAATAAAATTTTACTCGCGTCCTGTCGTGTTAATATTACTAAGTTATATAGTTAATTACGCTGCGAAGCTTTTCTAGTCGTTATAGTACTAACATCGCAATGTCTTTCAAGGGACCAATACCCGCCAAAATTCGAGCAAATTCTATAATTTACCAAACCAGAAAAAACACCTTTTTTTAATTTTTCGAACTTTAAAAATTATTTTAATATTCTTCAATTAGTTTGTCATGTAATAACTTTTAATTTTCCTATTATTTTTAAATACAATTTTTTAAAAAGGTTCTTATGCTCAAATTTGAAGAATGAGAATGAGAATCAAGTGAAAGAAATAATTTTCCATTAAAATATGAATTAAGGGTGTTGGAGCCAAGTTCTAATCTAAAAATTCTATTTCCTCATTTTACTCAAAAAATATTAAATTTGGAATTATTTCCCTCTGTAGAATTAATCAATTTGTATCTAGAAGTATGCGTACAGAGCCAAAAAGTGTCTAATTAAAATATTTTTTAAATAAAATGAAAATATTAAATTTTGAAGTCAGATTTTTAATTCCTCGTTTTATGCGAAAAATATGTAAATTAAATATTTTTTCGCTCTGTACGCAGTTTTATATTTGCAAAAAGATTAGCGCTATTAAGCGAAAAAATATTTATCTATAATTTTCGTTGAGTAAAATGGAGAATGGAATTTTGAGCACAACACATGGATCCAACGCCCTTAAATTGAGTTGAAGTCTCAGACATCTAGTCTTGACGAATTTTTTTTTATTTCACTTTTTTTTACATTTACTGAATTAAGAATTTTATTTTATTTTTATTTAGTAGCAGAAATTTACCTGATGTTGCTCGAGATTTTAAGAAATTTCAAGGGACTTTAGAAGTATTTTAAGGGATTTCATATAGAGACCTTAAAGGATTTCAGAACAATTGATGGGATTTTAAAAAGAGTTCTAAGGAATTTTAGGAACTTTGAGGGATATAAAATTTTTTAAAACAGTTCAAAAGAGATCGAAAGATTTTCAACAGCTTGAAAGTTATTAAAATTAAAATTAAATTATTAAATTATTGAAATTCCTTAGAATCACAATAAATCTCTTACAATCCTTTTATAATTTTTATTTATGAAATATCGGAAAAAATCTTTTGCTAACTATTTTCGACTCTTTTTAGAATCCTTTTATAATATAATTTGTGAAATATTGCAAATATCTAAAAGAACTTTTTCATAACTATTTTCTACTTTTTAAAAAATCCTTTAGATTCTATGAAATCTTTTAAAATCCCAAACAACGCCGGATAAATTTCTGCTCGTAAATAACTACAAATTTGTATTATTTTGAAAATTTTTTCTTGTTAATATTTCTATTCCAATAAATCGAAAAAAAAATCATCAGACTAGACGTCTGATACTTCAACCAAATCGCCCTTAAGGGCGTTGGATCCAAGCATTAAGCTCAAAATTCGATTCTCCATTTTACTCAACGAAAATTATAGATATATATATTTTTTCGCTCTGTAGCGCTAATCTTTTCTCAAACATAAAACTGCGTACAGAGCAAAAAAATATTTAATTTCTACAATTTTTTCATAAAAAGAGAAAATTAAAAATCTAACTTCAAAATTCAATATTTTCGTTCCACTTAAAAAATATTTGAATTAGATATTTTCTCACTCTGTGCGCCTAATCCTAATTACAAATTAATCAATCCTACAGAGGGAAAAAATTCTAAATTTAATATTTATTGAGTAAAATGAGGAAATCGAATTTTTAGAAACTTAGAACTTGAAATTAGAAATTAGAACTTGGCTCCAACACCTTTAACTTAAAAACTGTTCTGTATTAAAAATAATTCATTTAAATAATAAAAAAATACTGTATTCTTTTGGCGGGTTGTCTGTGGGATCATCTTTGGTGTCACCAGTAGTTAAAACTACCGGCTTCACCAAAAGTTGAACCATCAGACACAACGGGTTCCCCCATTTCCAGTGTGGTGGTGACTAACTTGTCCGTGTGTTTGTTTGTGTGCCAGCAGGTGGCCTGTGACGTTGTGACCGTTTACTCTGGACCGGAGTTGCCGTGCCATGTCTGTCTCAGTCAGTCGATCTGTCAGTCACGACTCGATCTCTTTTTTCTTTCTACTTTCTCTACTATCACCTTCTTCACACAAGCGTTAAAAATTCCCACTCTCTGATAAAGAAAAAATTTCTTTTTTTCCAAATTTTCCAAATTTCTCCAAATTTCCCTCTTCATCCGTCGAATCGACCGCGAAAAACCGATCAGAAGTCTGGAAGTGGTCAAAAATCAAGATTGGCATATTCTAAAGAGATTATTCTGCCAGCCATCTTGAGACAATCTGCAGAAGCAGATTTCGAACAGATTTTGAGCAGATTTTGGGCAGAGGCTCTCATTTATGTAAATAAATTATACATATGCGAATATAAATATATGTGTGCCTGTGCTGAGGTCGACTTACAAATTTTGGATGAACGTCGTGTGTCCTTTACGACGACGAAAAAACGGGACAAATGGAGACTGGAATCCAAATCGTGACACGAAGTTCGAAAAACGAGAGAAACAATCATTGTATAAATATTATTAAATATGTTAAATAAATAACGCGAACTTCGTCGTCGATATTGATATAGTCAGCGTGGTCGATTGTGCGAGAGAGATAAGCAAAATATAACATATATTATTATACGAAAATTAGATATATTAAACGTTGACTGAGAATTATTTTTATCGAGTGATTATCGCGGGAACTGATTCGATTGAAGATCGACAAATAAAAGGCGCAGATTTACTTACAAAGGGGAGGAAAGATCGAATTTTGTGGAAGTGAAACCTATTCTGTATTAAAGTTGAGAAAACAAAAACTGGATTGCAGTCAACTTTTTGAGTCGGGGTTTTAAAAAAAATGACTTGAAAATTGCAAGATCTATCGTTATATATAGATTTTCACATTATAAATCCATTTTTTATGAATTTACTCAAAAATCGGTTTCTCCTCCTTACAAAAAAAATGTTTATCTTTTTCTTATTTGAGAAAAGTAAAATCTATGTGAAAAGTTTGGTTTTCCCACTCGAGAAGATAATTTGCTAGCTAAAGTTCGTAAAAAGATACCAAAAATGAAAAAAGAACACACGTGAACATAAAACAAAGAAGAGTTTAAGAGGCATTTTTTAAAAGACTTTGTATAGGATTGTATCATAGGAGTTCTAAAAATTCTGGGAAATTCAAATCGAGTAATTCCTGAGAATATTAACATTAAAATAATTATTAATTAAGATGTTTCCTTATTTTCTTCGTTAAATGAATTTTAATTTATATTCTCATTAGGATTTAAATATTTCCACGATAGACTTTGGTTTAGAAATTAATTAAGTTAAGTAACAAATCGCAATACAATATTTCTATTTTAAAACTATGATAAAAATTATATTATCCAAGAAATTTTTCTCAAAAAGAAAATGTAGACCAAATTCTCCGCAATAATCTCGATTAATTTTCCTGAATAATATTAATAACTTAGAACTCTAATCATAGGGTCGGAATAGGATCGTGTACATGTTTTAGGCAATTTGTATATCTGCGTTTTTTTTTCATCGGGAGTACGAAAATTAAGAAATCCTTCAACCCAGCCTCCAGCTTCTCTGTGTCCTCCTTGGTTTCAAAAAAACTTTTTACTATTCTTAAACAATGTTTTCTAAATATTTTCAAACGTCTTTTCCATTTTTCTAATTATGTTTAATATATTTTGAATCACTTTTATTAGATTTTTTGCAACAGTGTTCGAATTGTCTTTTTGAATCTTGTCAAATTTACATTTCTATCTTTTTTTTTGTGTATATAATATATATATTAAAGTATATATCTTTTTTTTCTTGATGACAAATCTTTTTGGGTATAAGTGCGAGATAGGATACAAAGCATAAATTGGAATTTATGAAATTATTCCTGATCCTTTATTTCTCCAATCTTCTTTTCTTTTCCTTGTCCTCACTTCGTTGAGCTCGGAGTCGTGATTTTCGTTCAGTCCCGAATTGATGAGTCTACGGAAATGCCAAAATAGCTGAATTGACAGAAGTAGCCGAACTGACCGAATTTGACCGAATTGGCCAAATTAGACCGAATTGACCAAAATGCCCGAACTGGCCGCAGGAGCGACGGAGAAAAAAGAGAGATCCTCAAATTCAAAAGTGTAACGCATGCGCATCCTGACTTTGCCATCTGCTTTATTTGTTGCTCCTGCGATTATCGATCAACCTTTTTCCGATATTATACGTTTTTTTGTATATCCCCTTTTCTCGTTACCATGTATATACTATTATATATGTATCTGTATGCATATGTACCAGACCAAATCACGGGACAAGCGATCCTGCTGGAGTCCCCCTAATCCACAATCTCAAAAAATTAATTTTTTAACAATTTTGTAAAATTTTTCATATTTTTTCATATTTCCAATCGTTTGAATAGGAATAAAAAGAGTCCAAAAGTACCTTAGTGGTAAATAATATTTATGTATTATAAACATTCATTTGTTCGCTATTCTACATTTTAAATAATTTTTCATTCAGAATTGGAATTCAGCTGAATAAAAATTCGTCTCTTTTTCATCAACATTCGACCAAATTCAATTTGAAAATCAATTCTTTATAACAGAAAACTTTTTATAAAAATATACGTCTTTGAAAGATTTTTGATAATAGTAATAGTTTGAAAAAGAAATTTGTCAGTCAACAAATTTTTTCTGTAATCAATTTTCTCTTACAGTAAATATTTCTCTGTAGTTATTATATAGAAAAATTATTTTTCCTGTCTTGGAAATCATTTTCTTCATCGAACATTTTTTTTGTAAAAATGTTGTTTCCAAAGGAGAATGTTTCTGTCTGAAAATTGTCTTCGATTGAGAATTTATTTGCAAAGTATTTTTCTAAGACTGGAAATTTGCCTGTAAACAAATTTCCTCCATCAGAAAGATTTGCAGAAAAATTGTCTGGAAGAGAGAATTTTCCTGACAAAATGTTATCTCCTTCAATTCTTTTTATAAAAAAATTGTGTTGACAAGAGAATTTTCCAATTAAATTACCCGTGAAAGAAAATTTCTATTATAAAATTCTCTACACGAGATTTTTTGTAAGAAAAAATTGTAGAATTTTGTAAATATTGAAAATTGCAAGTATTGCAAAAGAACATTTTTTTGTATTAAAAAAACTGTACGGATAATGTTTTTTGTAACAAAAATTGTACAATTTTGTACAGTGAGGTAAAATTTCCGTCTTTAAAATAAAAACCTGAAATTGTGGATTAGGGGATGATGGTTGACGAGCTGGGAAGCTCCAAGCAAGATACCAAAGACGTGTCTTAATTAACCGATGTACTTACGCAAAGCTAACGACTAATCACGTTGAGCCAATTGACTAACAAGTGAGAACCAAGCACACAAACCTTAGAGCCTAGTCATAACTGTCGTTACAATTATATTTCTGTACGTTTGTCATCGTCATTGTATGATCATCGTTGTGGATATGAAGACCTCGGCAATAGTCATTCTAGAGTAGAGTCATTTTCAATATTTTGAAAGTCATTTTCCTCTAAAATATTGTTTAAAAAGAGTCTAAAAATTCCTTTCACAGATTCCCTTTTAAAAAATAATTCTTGTCTTTTAAAATCAAAAAAGAAAATATTTAATTACAAATTTTCTCTTTTTAAGGGTGTTAGCCGAGTTCTAAACTAAAAATTCCATTTCTTCATTTTACTCAACAAATATTAGTTTGAATTTTTTCCCTCTGTGGAGTTAATCAATTTTTAATTAGATTTGAGCGTACAGAGCAAAAAAAAAATATAAAACTACAATTTTCGTTAAGTAAAATGGAGAATGGAATTTTGAGCTTAACACTCTGGCATAAGATTTAAGTATTTTCTTTTTTGATTTTGTTTTTCATACTGAAAGCAATTATTTTTTTTAAAGGAATACATTTTTAGATTTTATTAAAAATACAAAAATGTTTTTCAAAAATTCGAAAATGATTGGCACGACTTTATTATTGATTACCATTACTATTATTGATAGTTATATTACCACTGATTGTCACCTGTGCGAATATCGCCTTGCTGTTATTATTGTTATTACTTTATATATTAGTTACGTCATTAATATTAATGTCCCTTATGATTATTGTCACTGCATCGTCGCTGTGATCGTCACTGCTATATTATCTTACCCTGGAAAAATCGTTTCTTCTCCAGGTAAACAATGTACTTACAGATATTTTTTTCTTTACGATCTCGGAGCACGTGGTTCAGAATCGACAACTTGGATTAGATCCATTACACTTTTAAAGTCCTTTATTATTTTCTAAAAGCAATTTTTTAGAACAAATTTTTTTTTTGTTTTTTTTTTTTTGAAGGAGAAATTATTTTATTTTACTTTTGGAATCCAAGATTCCGGTTTTGTTCAACTCTTGTTCTCGGCGAATTCTGTTGTACTATTTAGTCTTAGTTTTATTAGAGCTCTTATTATTTTAATAATCAAGCTACAAAATGAGAAAAATGTTAAAATAATTTCTGTTAAAAAATAGTGTCTCTTGCTTTTAAAGCGAAATTTTTAATTTGAATGTTTTTTAAGAGCAAAGAGGTACTTTTTTAAATTTTAGAAGTGATTGAAGGCAGCTAGACATAAAATGATTGCAATATATAAGTGAGACAATTAAAATTACTGTTTTTTTCTCGTTTTGTAGAGTAGTTATTATTTTTGTACGATTAGCATTATTGTATCTTGCGCTGTCGCGTTTAGCTATTGATTATCGTCGAGTTCGTTCTTATTTCTCGTTAAACGCTAGTTACGTTTCAGTTTTTTTTTCTTTTTTTTATGCCTGTAAAAATCTTGTTTTTTTTTTGCTTTTCTGTCCGACTCGGTGCTTTAAAGCCACTTAAACTTCACGCTGGAAATTATCGACATTTTTATTATCGAAGCCAAAGTAGGGAGCCATTCTCTCAATTAAGTCCTAGCGTGACGGAAGATGAACCGAATCGCAATTTTTATTTTTGTTTCTTTTTTCCTTTAATAACCAACGTACAGAGTATCTAGCTACGTGTGCTTTCTCTCGGAGACCCAAAATTCAAAAATTCAAAAATGAAAGTGTAAAAAGTAAAAATGTAAAAAACGAGAATGTATAAAAAAAGTAAACAAGTCGACGTTTTTTCTTTAAAAATTGAATTTGGGTCTCTGACTGGAAACCAATACAAAATGTGCGCTTGTATGTAGAATTGAATCCACTTTCGAAAAATACAAGTATTTTAAAAATTGGAATTATGTGAGAAGTGAAAATTTGGATTTTCCCGAAAGTGGAAAGTGTGTGGGCATTATATGTGCTGTGTGTGCAGTATTTTGCGTACGTAATTTGTAGAAAACACGTAGAGGCCCCTATGCTTGTTGAGCTCATACGGGTCTGATTATTATACCCGCTGTTCGATTGGTGTAAATTTGTGTTTGAGAAACTCAATCAGCATGCGGTATATGTGAAATAATATATTTATTTTGTTGGTTTCATTTATTTTATTCATTTGCATATTTCAAGCCTTACCTCCCTTATTTAGAGTTCTAACGTTTTTTCTTATTTTTCATTTTATTTTATTTTATTTGAAAAAGTTGGTACAATTTGGAACTACATATCTTATATAATTAAGGGTGTTGGAACCACGTTCTAATCTGAAAATTCAATTTCCTCATTTTACAGAGCGAGAAAATATCTAATTCAAATATTTTTCAAGGAAATTGAAAATATTTAATTTTGGTTTTCAATTCTTTGTTTTATGCAAAAAATATTGATCTATAATTTTCGTTGAGCAAAATGGAGAATGGAATTTTTAGCTTGGAACTTGTGTCCAACGCCCTTAAATTGTGTATTATATTTCCTTAAATTTTCTGAAATTTTATATAATATCCATACTTTAGGACTCTAACATTCCCATATTCCTCCACGCTTTAATTATCAGCAATTTATTTTCAGTGCAGTAGTTATTATTATCTAATAGCTAAACTAATACAATTTTCTTTCTCAAACTAAGAGAAAAAAATGCCACGTGTGTTTTTTTATACTGAAACTGCACCAAGAGTGCAGCACTACACTAAATTCTGCCATCGAAACTGATAAAAAAATTTTCAACTATAGCAGACTATATGTAAAAAATTTCTAAAGTTTTTTTCTTTATTGTAGAATAATTTCTGTGCACACGAGACAGTAACTTTTGACGATCCGCTTTCTGAATCGACTGCATCGAAGTAATGAGATCCTTTCTACTTTTTGTAAATGAATTATTAATCGTCGGAAGCGGAACGTCGATAAAAAAATGTTTTGGTAGATTTAATTAAGGGCGTTGGATCCATGTGTTGAGCTCAAAATTCCATTCTTCATTTTACTTAACGAAAATTATAGATAAATATTTTTTGCATAAAACGAGGAATTTAAAATTCAACTTCCAAATTCAATATTTTCGTTTGACTTAAAAAATATTTTAATTAGACACTTTTTGGCTCTGTACGCATACTTCTAGATACAAATTGATTAATTCTACGGAGGGAAATAATTCCAAATTTAATATTTGTTGAGTAAAATGAGGAAATAGAATTTTTAGATTAGAACTTGGCTCCAACATCCTTAATCGGGCATCAATGCATCGTTTCTTGGCGTCGTTAGCTAAATGCAGTGAGACACGATTGAGTGATACGAAAAGTATTCACATTGATTGAAATAGTAGGTAATATCGATTTTCTAGCCTAGTGGACAACTTTATCACGACTAAGAGTCACGGTGTCTAAATAGTAACAATTTTAGATTTTATATATGGCGTGAGAGAGAGTGTGTAGACGTGTGATATCAAGCAAGAGAAAGGCGTGTGGGTGATTAATAGGATTGCCACTTCCGGTTTCCTTGTCTCACTCACTCTCATAAAATATGTGAAGCCACTAATTTCAGAGTTAGTGAGACAAAATCCGGGGGTGGTAACCCTAGTGGGTGAGCGCGTTGCGCTTTAGGTAGGCTGGCAAGTTAATAAATCGTATTTTGGAACTAACTTCCCTTTTTTTTATTTACTCTACTCCTTCTCATTATCCTCTTATTAAATAAAAAACTCAAAATTCAATAAATAAGATAATTGTATTAAATAGAAAAAATAAATGAATAAAATTGCGGAAATTTGACCAGGGTCGTAAAAATCTGTATAGGTCCCTGATTACAAGAAAAACTTTAAAAATACTTAAAATATGTAAAGATCTCTTAAATTCTTGATAATATTTTGAAATTCCTTACAATTTTACAAAAGCTTTTATAAATCATAAAAATCTTGTGAAATTCTTTAAAATTTCAATAAAAACCCTTAAAATCACTGTTAAAAAATAATCCCTTAAAATTTCTTTAAAATCTTCCAAGATTCTTAAAATCCTTTATAATTCCACGAAAAACCATTAAATCCTTTAAAATTCATAAAAAATCACTTTAAAAAATCAACTTTTAAAAATCTTTTATAACTCCACGCAAAACTTTTAAATTCTTCAAAATACATAAAAATCTGCTCAAATTTTGTAAAATTCAACAAAATCTTTTAAAAATCATAAAAACCTCACAAAATTCTTTAAAAACCAAAAATAATTTTTGAAATTTTTTATTAATTCTACGAGTAATATTTAAATTCCTTAAAATCATTTTAAAAATGTCAAAAATTCTTAAAATTTTTACAAGCTTCTTAAAATTCTTTAAAATTCCACGGAAAACTTTAAAACCTTTTAAAATACGTAGACAGGTAAAGATCTCTTAAAATTCTTGGAAACCTCTCTAAACGTCCCTTAACATCATTTAGATCGCAAAATTTCTTCCTTATCATCTCTTGGTACGTGTGGATACCGACTGCATGGAAGATAAGTTCCCTGTTGATGGTAAGTAGACAATTTTTTTACCATAAGAGAATAAGTGATGAGTATTACTCTACCGATAAGAAGTGTCAATTATCACCACTATCAACTGTTGGTACTTCATTTTTTCTTAAGAGCAGGTGGTAATTACCATAAGAGCAAATTTAGTTTCGCCAGTTTTATGTTTGATCTTGAATAACAATAAAAATGAATAATTCAAATTAAATTCCAATGTTTGTGATAGGATTAAAGGATAAAAGTAAAAAAATTTTTAAATTTAAATTTAGAAAATTTACAATCTATTTTTTTCTTTCTATGTGGTTGATAACAAACGAACCTTTGTCCCGTAAAGAAGAAGATTGCTAATTGTATAGAAAAGGACTTAAACGTCAGACGAGCTGTTGAAAATGAAGGGAGTCGCATATAATATAAAGAAGGCGTTTGAATTTTTTTATCGTTTCACGCTTACCACTCTTGAATAAGGCCCCTATAGAATTACGTTTTAGGCTCAAAGATGAATGATGGAGGATCGCCTTCCACTACCACATTTTAATAATTTTTTTTAATTGCATTGTATGACCTCTTTTACCCACTACTCTTTTTGTAGGAGGTCGTAAATTGGTTTTTGAAGGATTGTTAAGGCTGTTGGAGCAAAGTTCTAATCTAAAAATTCAATTTCTTCATGTTACTTAACAAATATTAAATTGGGAGTTTTTTCCCTCTAAGGAATTAATTAATATTTAACTAGAATTATGCGTACAGAGCGAGAAAATGTCTAATTCAAATATTTTATTAAAATAAAAATATTAAATTTTCAAGTTAGATTTTGAATTCTTCGTTTTATGCAAAAAGTATCGAAATTAAATATTTTTTCGCTCTGTATGCCGTTTTACATTTGAAAAAAGATTAGTGCTACAGAGCGAAAAAATATTTATCTATAATTTTCGTTAAGTAAAATGAAGAATGGAATTTTTAGCTTAAAACTTGGGTCCAACGCCCTTAAGAGGAAAATTTACAAAGACTAATTGTACTTGTATTACAATTTTATTGTAAAATGCATAAATTTTCATAGCTAGTTCGGCCTATTAAATATGTAGTCTATCAGTAGAGATCCATATAAAAGCGCAACCAGGCAGTGTATCGAATTACACAGAGGATTCGATTACAATTTATAAATTGGGTTGGCTGCTATCAAAAATCCTCCCTTACCGCAGACTTCTTCCTCTTACGGAAATAAAATGTATAAAAATATTGAAATTTACTGTAAAACTCGATATGAAAATTTTATAATCTTAAAAACTATGTATATACAAATATTTATGTACAGTCTTAAAAAGAGAGCTACTGAATAACTATAGAAGACAGTCATTTTTCGCTTAAATAGTAAACATTGGCAGTATAGTACAAATTACAATATAATATTATAATATATTAAAATATGTACAAGAGTTGGCACTGAGTTTAAAAACCTTCATCCAGGTTTCCGACATGTTTTTATTCTAAGACAGGGTGGCCACAAGATTCAATTTTTTCATTTCCCTGACATTTCCCTGACTTTCAGACAAATTTCCCTAACATATAAAAGAATCAAAATGCGAACAAATTTTCAGTAATAAAACTGTTGAAATTTAAAAAAAAAATTTCATATAACATCACTTTAGATCTTTTGAAATTTAAGATATCTTCATACCATTTGAAATTCGTAAAAATCTCTGTTTATGAAAACCTTGGAAATCTCTTAAAATTCCTAGAAATATCTTAAAATTCCACCAAATCCCTTAATATTTGTTAATATTTCATGAAAACCCTTAAACTTTCACTAATGGATTTAAAATCTTTTCAAATTACCAAAAATCTATTAAAATTTCCTACTAAGCTTTCAAAATTATACAACATCTTTTGAAAACCTATAGAAATACTTCAAAATTCTACGAGGAACTTTAATATCTCTTAAAATGCGTCAAAATCTCTTAAAATTATTGGAAACTTATCGAACTCCCTTAAAATTTCACTACAATATCTAAAATCCTATAAAATTTCATAAATTCTTTAAAACCTATTAAAATTCGATGAAATCGTTTAAAATTATATAAGGAACTATGAAATTCCCTAAAATAAATAAAAAAAAATTCTAAATAAAAATTCTTGGAAACAAAAACGCCACAAAATTTTTTAAAAATAAAAAATCATTTTTGCAATTTGTTTTAATTCCACGAGGAATATTTCATTTTATCATTTTAAAAAATGTCAAAATTTCTTTAAATTTTTACAATCTTCTTAAAACTCTTTATAATTCTACAAAATCTTTTATAAATAATAAACATCTTTTGAGATTCTTTAAAATTTCAATAAAAACTCTTAAAATCACTGTTAAGAAATAAAAATTTCTTAAAATTCTTTATAATTCAATGAAAAACTGTTAAAATACGTAAAGATCTCTTAAAATTCTTGAATAGATATTGAAATTCCATCAAGTTCTACACAATCTTTTATAAATCATAAAAAATTTTTGAGATTCTTTAAAATTTCAATAGAAAACCTTAAAATCACTGTCAAAAAATTAGAATTCTTTAAAATTCTTTAAAATCCAACGAGAATATTTTATAATCCCTTAAAATTTTTTTAAAATCTTCCAAGAATCTTAAAATCCTTTAGAATTCCATGAAAAACTGTTAAATCCTTTAAAATACATAAAAATCTCTTCAAATTTTGTAAAATTCCACAAAATCTTTTAAAAATCACAAAAGTCTCATAAAATCCTTTCAAATTTCATGAGTAACATTAAAATCTCCTAAAATTACTTTAAAAAATCAAAATTTCTTACAAGCTCTTTTTTAAAAAGCTTTAAACTTCTACAAAGAACTTTAAAATTCCTTAAAATTCTGTGAATTCCCTAAACTTTCTTAAAAATCTCTTAAAACTTCATGAAGTACTTTAAAATTCCACTAAATCTTTTAAATATTATACAAATCTCTTCTAATCCCTTTAAATTCCTAGAAACCTCTTAAAATCTTATACAATTATTGAAAATCTCTTGAAATTATTAGAAACCCAAAGATCTCAAAGAATACCTGGAAATTTTTAATTTATTTTATTCTTTTTTTTCGTCTTTATTTATTCTTTATTTCTTTTGATTTCTTCGAAATCCTCCAAAAATTTCTAAAATCTGTTAAATAAACTATAAAATTTATATACCCAATTCGAAAAAAATAACATAATTCGCATAAATATCAATTTCTATTTTCCTTGACAACTATCCACGTTTTCCTGACATTTCCCTGACTTCCCTGATATGTGGCCACCCTGTAAGGGTTTTTGATGCGCTATTTCAGAACTTGAGTTGGTTTTCTGGCATCCCTACCATACAAATTACAATTTGTAAAAAATTTTTAGAGTCATTTTGAAAACCTCCCTGATGCAATATGGCAACATTTTATTCAAACTCGAGTCTCACTCCCACTGTGATGTTTCCTATGCTTCCTATGTTTCTTGTGACTCCTGTGTGGCAGTTGGCCGTTAATGACAATTGGATGTTGATGAAGTAAAGGATGCTGGGGTGGTGACAGTCTCCCCAAATGATGCAGTTGATGAGGTGTGTGTGTAGTGGACCCAGTACTATAACACCTTACAACAGGGACCTGTTGCACAGGATGAGGATGACACTTGTGAGGGGGATGTTTGCAGGGTGGAAGACGTCTCCAGACACTGATCGCATTGGGCCACCATATCCAGGCGGCTGAAAGGATCCCCGCACCCAGAAATACCACGATTCTTAAAACAAAGACCTGAAGGAGTGGTTTTGTGGTGACCTTGGGTGATTTTGAGGGTTCAGGTGCTCTCAGCCAGGAATCTCGACCCCACCACTCATAGAAGATTGTGCAGGTGAGGCAGATCATCACCAGTCCATAAAAGCAGACGAAAGCCCCGACCCTGGTGACAAGTTGTTTTTGCCTTTTGTAGAGTTCCGCTGGTGACTTTACACCTTCACGTTGATTCCGGATCAGAGGGTTGGGATGAAGGGTATTTAGGATTGGGCTTGGGGTTATTGAAGGACGGGGTAAAAGTAAGGCTGCTATTCCAATTATGAAAAAGGTGGAGCCTAGGGTTAAGTAGACAAATTGAGGAGCAAGGACGAGAACCAGTAGGGATCGGGTGCTTTGTTGACCCACGAAACAGCTACCTGTAACAGAAATAGAAGGGATGTTAAACAAATTTCTTTCATTAAATGTGTTGCAGATCGTGAGTCGAATATGCAAATTGAAACTAAAAACTCTAAAGGGACTAAAGGTTCAATTCGTTGGAGTCAAGTTCCAGTATCTTTAAAGTCATCTCGTTTCGCGAAACACGAGTGCTCAATGAGATCAGACCTGGCCTTAAAGACTAAAGTCTGAACTTACGAACGTGTACTTGTACTCTCTCGTATCTGCACGTTCCCATCTAAATTGCTTCAAATTTTTTCTTCTTCTTTATTGCCTCAAGAATCTTTCCCTTTTTTAAGGATGAACCCCTCCCCCCCCTCTTCATCCCTTTCTTTTCTTATCTTTTAAACAAAGACCTCGAGTGGGTCGATCTTCTCAAAAGCATTGAGAGGTCATTTTGCAGAGTCTATATTAGTAGAAAGTAGATAAATATAATAAAAAAACCTCCTTCAAGTTTTCTTTTTCTAAGTGAGACGGAGGATGAAAAACTGAATAACTTTCCTTATTTAGGAAAATTCTCTAGGATCGGTAATTTTCAACTTAAACACGATTTAGTTTTTATATTACCTTTCAAGTCGAAAATTCAAAATTCAAAAAAATCAAAGAAAAAATATCTTTAAAGGCATGTGATACTTTACCATAAAAGCAAATTAGTTATACCAATTATACATTAATAGTAATAAATATTTTTAGCCAATAAGAGTGAATAAACCTTCGTCTATATGAAAGGAAGGTTTATTGACTCTTATTTACTAAAAATATTTATTATTATGAATTTATAATTGGTATAACTAATTTGCTCTTATGGTAAAGTATCACATGCCCTTAAATAAAATTTATTTGATTCAAAGACATTTTTTTTTAATTTAAAGAAAAAATATCTTTGAATCAAATAAAGTTTATTTAATTCAAAGATATTTTTTAGTTGGCTCTGAGGCAAATATACGTTTATTTGATTTAAACAAACTTTTTTTCTGGGAGTATTGTATTGAAGTACCTACTGGAATTATTTTTTAAACAAAAGATAAGGAAAAGAGTCAAAAAAAAATATGTCCAACCTTGACGATATTCCCCTATCACCAAGAATACAAGTTAAAAGTCCCATTTGCAAAAATTTAGCAAAACGCATAGAACTTTATCGCTCATCTACGTAATAATAAGTATAATAAGTATAATAATAATAATAATAATAATAATAATAATAATAATAATAATAGTAATAAGTAAGTGAAAAGACCTTCACTTACTGTTATATAAACGAGCGATGGTTAAAAACTCAGTTGTCTCACTGAAAAAGTAAAAAAGAAAAAAAAGTAAAATGGGCAACAGTAGAATTCTTTATTTATTCGGAATCTTGGTTTTCGTTTCTCAATATGAAAGTGTATTGGCTGATTCATATATTTCAATGGTTAGATCTTGCTTTCAAATACCGAAACATTTACACGAACCTGTATTAGATAATAATTGTGAATCTGTAATGGATGAACCGAATTTACCAGAAAATAAACTCATTACGTCTAACGAAACTGATAGTGAAAAAGATCCTAATAAAGAAGATATTATCGCTGATTGGTTAGTTGGTGCGCCTTATACAAGTCCTTATTCTGGAGAAGAAACGAAAATTACGGTAGGTCTCGACTTTATTAATAATTTAATTGACTATATTTAATTTTATCCTTTGTTTGTTCATTGACATTATTTAAAATTATTTAGTTCGACTTCGAGGTTGTAAATCATGAAAACTCAGATGTTATTTTAAAATTGGAACGAGTAATGCCCTTCTTGGATTATAAAAATGATGAGGAGAAATATTTTGCTAAATATTTAACTGCTGAAACAATTGCTAGTGAACCTGATACGAGCGCAGGACTTGATTCAGTAAGTAGAAAGTTAACAAAATTTCCTTCAAGGTGTCTAGTGATCAGAGAAATTGAAAATTCCCGGATTTCTCCCAGTTTTTTTTCGATTTTTTCTAATTTGATAAAGTAAAAATACAATTTTAAAAAATCTGCCCGCTTACGTGGACACATTCTCATACACACGTCGCGCTCCGTGTTGCGCGGTTCGCGACGCTTGCGAGCGTCGCGACGTTTGCACCTATTTGTTTTTAAATTATTACAAAATGGAATGGAATGCAAACGAAAGCTAATTTACTTAAGGTTCTATCAATCTTAAGGAGCACTTTCTCATCAGGGCACTCGCACTTCGCGCTCGGCTTTGTTTAACAATATTTTTCATGATTAAAACGAAAACTACTCATCCTGTTGAAAAATGGTTCAAGGAGAACTTGTAGATCTTTTTAAGGCCAATAATTATGTTTCTTATCATTTTCTCTGTATCTCGCGTTATTTGGCTAAAAATTTGAATTTTCGATTTTTTAAGGAAATTCAAAACGTTATTATGCCTATCCTATATCCTATATCCTTCATTTTAAGAAAAATTGTTCGTCTTTTTGAGTACTACGAACATCCGTCATTAGAATTTTTAAATTAAAAAAAAAAAGTGGTTTCAAAAATTTTCAAAATGCTCCAACTTTTTGAATTTTTATCCAAAATGGCTGGCCAACGAACTTGACCTTCATTTTGGGACACTAAAAGAGTATACCAAAGGACAATCCAATCGGTCAATTCTTTCGAAAGTTATCGTGCTAACAAACTAAAATATACAGACAATAACGCGAGATACATTCGTAAAAACATGTTTTTCGGGTTCAGGGGGTCCCAAAACGTGGACATTTGATGAAAACTGGGGGGGTCGAATTTTACACAAATCTAATACATTCTCTCTGATGAGAATGTAAAAAGTGGTGTGACGAAATATGAAGCCATCGAAATCCTTGTCAATTCTAAAAAATCATTTTAAATCCTTCAATAAAATATCTTGATAATTTTGTTAACCTTTTAAAGCCCATAAAATATTTTAAAAATCATAAATATCTCTTGAAATCTGTTCAAATTCGTGAAAACCTCTTGAAATACCCAGAATCTTATTGAAATTCTTTAGAATAAGATTTAATAACCCTTTAAATCCTTTAAAATCCATTAAAAATATTAAAAATTCCACCAGCTTCCATAAAATTCTTAAAAATTTCATAAAATCTTTTTAAAATCTGAAAACTTCTTTGAAATCCCTTAAAATTATTAGAAATCTCATAAAATTTCATAAGATCCTTAAAACTGTCAATAAAGTCTTTTAAAAGTCATTAAAATCTCATAATTCTCCTAAAATTCTTGGACATTCTATGACTGCATTTAAAATCCCTTAAAATTCTCAGAAACCTTTCTAAATTTCTTAAAACTACACGAACAACTTTCGAAATCTCTTAAAGTTTAAAAAAATCTCTTAAAATACCCAGAAAATGAGAAAATTTTTGAAATTCTTTAAAATTCTGTGATAACAATTAAAATACCTTTTTATTCTTTAAAATAAATTTAAAAGTATTAGAAATATTATAATATCATTAAATACAAAAAAATTCTTAAAAATTACATAAAATCTTTTAAAAATCTCAAAACTTTTTTGAAATCCCTTATAAAATTATTAGAAATCTCATAAAATCTCATAATTCTCCTCAAATTCTTGGATATTCCATGACTGCATCTAATATCCCTTAAAATTCTCGAAACCTTTTAAATTTCGAAATTCCACGTTGAGACTTAAAATCCCTTAAAATCCCAGAAATCTTTCTAAAATCCTTAAAAAGTGTCAGAAAATCTTTTAAAATCCTAGAAAATTTCTTAAAATTTCATGAAAAAACTTCGAAATCGTTTAAAGTTTGAAAAAATCTCTTAAAATTTACAGAAACTTATTGAAATTCTTTAAAACTCTATGATAGCAATTAAAATACTTTTTTATCTTTCAAAATATATTAAAATAATTACTAGAAATATGGTTCAATTCCATAATAGAATCCTTAAAAATTACATAAAACAGTTTAAAAAGCTTATTTTGCTGAAATTTCTTAAAACAATTAGAAATCTCCTGAAATTCCACAAAATATTTTAAAAATCATATAAAAATATTTAAAAATTTATGAATTCTTTTAAAATTCCGCTCTAAAAAGATGATGTAACGAAATTTCTTTAAAATCTCGTATACATTCTTGTTCGAAACCTACGCTCTAAGTTTGAATCAACGAAATTCCGCTGGTTCAGATTAAGGATGTTAGAGCTAAGTTCTGATTTAAAAATTATACGCACAAAGCGAGAAAATATCTATTTTAAATATTTTTTAAGTAAAATGAAAATATTGAATTTTGAATTCCTCGTTTTATGCAAAAAGTATCGAAACTAAATATTTTTTCGCTCTGTATGCAGTCTTATATTTGAAAAAAGATTAGCGTTACAGACTGAAAAAATATTTATCTATAATTTCCGTTGAGTAAAATAGAGAATGAAATTTCGAGCTTAACATTTGGGTCCAACGCCTTAAGAGAGTAATTAACTTTTGAATGACTGGAAATTATAAGAAGTTAAAAAAGAAACAACTAATCGCGTGTTGGTTTGCTAGTAGACTAAAAAGAAGATAAAGTAGAAGAACGTCGATTTTTAAATAAGATACAAAAAATTCCTGGTTCTAAATGAAATTCTCGGGGTTTTTCCGGTTTCTTCGTCCGCTAGACACCCTGTAGTATTGTAATACAAAATTTAAGAAAAAAAAAGATAAAATTTGCATTTTTATAATTTTTTAGGGAGCAGTTGTTAATCGAAATAATATCGAAACTAATATGAAGATTCCGAAATCTATACCGTGCAATATTCCTTTAGAGTTTAAGATTCGATTTTATACAAATGAGGTTCCAGATCAAGGGACATTAGATTACATGTATATTACTTATTTAGCCTTCATTTCAGGCTGTTAATAATTCAATTATTTGAATTTCGCTTATATGCAAAATTTATTATATATATATATTAAATTATTATTTAATATATTATAATATATAATA
>UCOH01006019.1:0-64389 GCA_900474275.1 Synergus japonicus
TATATATATATATATATATATATATATATCCTTTAAAATTTATTATAATTATTAGAAATCTCATAAAATTCCATGCGATTCTTGATTCCATGGGAATGATTTGAAGTTGTAAGAAGTGTTGATTTACTAGTTTTTAAAAATAATTATCATTTATCCTAAACTTTGCAATCTTCAGTCTATTACATACGGAGAAGCTGAATTAATAAATGCATGATGTATGAATAAATGAATGAATAAATTAATTAATATTAAATCTATCGCATATTCTATTGTTATTAATGGACTGCAACAACAAAGCATCTCAAAGTTAGAATATGCGTGACCAGATCGTGTTTCTAATGAATAATTTGCCAGGCACACATGTAACTTAGAGGGCGGGAATCGCTTAAAGCGAAATGACGACTTCTCGATTTTCATCAATGTGCACCCGTGGGGCGTAACGACAGCACGACCAAGATATGAGAACGATTTCGCGGCAACGAGTTGTGGAGGAAGAGAAAAGGGGGTGGTGAAGGGAGGAAGGGGATTACCGGAAAATTAGAGGTTACGCTAAGAGGCGAGAATCGAAGTAACAGCGGCACCGGCGGTACCTCGTAACCAGAAGAGAGCACGAACTGAGGAGCGTGGGCCAGGGTCTGGGGCAGAAATTGCTTTTCCCCTATAAGGTACCATTATCACGCACCATCTTGTTCGAATGGCTCCGTAAAACGCCAAACCAAGAACTCTGGTATTGCTGTGTCCAGCGCTGTGGTCAGTTTCTACCCCGCAAAAACTCGAGTTGGAAACGCGATTGTGCGGCGAAATTGTGGTTGCTCTTTCTCTAGTGTCCTTTTTAAGTCGCCTGAGTGCCCTTGCGCCCCTCCATCAGCCACAACCCCAGCAAAGTCTCTTTCTCTCACTCAGTATTACATAAGGATAAAAGTAACACTTTTTCCTCTCCAGGGTGGTGATTCTTTGAATGTGTACATGCGGCTGACAAACGTCTTCAGATAGAGGGCGCCAGTTGGTTGGATGCTGCTGCCTTCGGTGCCCAGTAATATTGCTGAAGATACCGCACCAGTGTAATGGGACAACTTTGCCAAATGATGCCATTTATTTAATTTCTTGGACCGATACGACTTCACGGAATTTTTCGTCGAAATATCGACGTCGCTACGCGATCTTCTCTCTCGTGATCACTGCAGTACTCCGAGTCTGTTAGAGTATCTGAAAGTAATCAACATTTACAATAAAAAGGAGAAGGAATTTACTAAAATTGTTGGATGATGGTTGCTGATTTTTCAATGTGATTACCCCCTATCTTAAAAAAGTGGTGTCACGAAATATCTTGAAAATCTCGTATACATTGTTATGTTGCGACCCTGATTTGCTTTCCTGATTTCAGGAAAACCTTCAATATCCCTTAAAATTCGTTAAAATTTCTTAAAACTCCCAAGAACCTCTTGAAATCCCTTTAAAATCGACAAAAACGTTTAAAATCATAAGTGTCTTGGAATTCAAGTTAAAATTAGCAGAAATCTCTAAAAACTCCTAAAAAATTCTTAGAATTTCGTAACATTTAGAATCTCTAAAAATTCTTACAAATCTTATCAATTTTATGAAATCCTTAAAAATTGTAAAAAATCTTTTAAAAATTAAAAAAATCAATAAAATGACCTGAATCCCTTTAAAATCTTTTAAACGCCATAAAATATTCTAAAACTCATAAAGCTCTCTTGAAATCTTTTACAATTCGTGAAAATTTCGTAAAATTCTTAAAAACTGATTGAAATTCTTTAAATTATACGATAGTGTTTAAAGTTCCTAGAAATCCTTTAAAATCTATTAAAATTGTTAGAAATTTCATGAAATTCCATAAAATACTTAAAATTCTATAAAATTTTCGAAAAATAATAAAATCCCATAAAATTATTAAAAATATCACAAAATGTTTTAAAATTCCATAAAATATTTTTAAAATTATTAAAGTTACTTGACTTCCTTAAAATTCTCTAAAACCCTTTGAAATCTCTTAAAATTCGATAAGATTTCTTAAAACTTACTGAAACCTCTTGAAATCCCTTCAAAATTGACAAAAACCATTAAAATTATAAATCTCTTGAAATCAAAGTTAAAATTAGCAAAAATATCTACAAATTTTACGAGATCTTTACGTATTTTAAGAGATTTTAAAGCTTTTCATTGAATTTTAAAGAATTTTGAGAAGCCTGTAAAAATGTAAAGATATTTTTACATTTTTAAAATGATTTTAAAGAATCTAATTATATTCCTCGTGAAATTAAGAAATATTTCTAGAATTATTTTTGATTTTTAAAGGATTTTGTGGAGTTATATATATACAGAAATTCTTTTGAAATCCCTGAATAATATTACCTAACTTTAAAATCCTTTAAACCTCAAAATATTTTAATTGATAAAAATCTCTTGAAATCTTTTTAAATTCCTGAAAACCTCTTAATATTCCCATCAGAAACTTCTTGAAATTTTTTTAATTCTATGATATCATTTAAAGACTCTTTAAGTCCGTAAAATTCATTAAAATTATTATAAATCTTGTTACAGTCCATGAAATTCTGAATATTCTATAGAATCTTAAAAATTAGAAAGTCCCTGAAAATTCTCTGAAACATTTTTTAATATCTTAAAATTCCTTGAAACTTTACAACAGATGATTTAAAATCCCGTAAAATCTCTTAAAACACACAGAAACCATTTCAAATCACTTAAAATTTTATGAAAACCTTCGAAATCACTTAGAATTCATTGGAATCTCTTAAAATTCTTACAAACCTCTTAACCCTTAGTTGTCACACTTTTCACGTAAAAACATAGCTGCTACACCACCGGGATAAAATGCTACACCACAGTGAAAAGAAAATTTATTACAAAGAAACTATTCAACGTTTTTGGCTGAAAAATTTTTTTTATTATGTTTAGTAAATACTTTAATCTTTTATATAACAGATTATTCATTTATAGAAATCTTGTATCTTAAAAAAAATAATTAATTTCGTGGTTTTACTTATTCAAAATTGCGCAAGAAACTGCTTGGGTAAGCTGCACCCTAGTGTGGAATATAAGGGTTAATATTCCTCTAAATTTCAAAACACTTAAAATCCCTTAAAATTACTATAGTTTAAAAATTCTCTTGAAAGTTCATAAATTCCGTTAAAAATCCGCAAAATAGCTTGAATTACCTTAAAATTCTACGAAACCTTTTACAAATTCTAAAAATCTTTAGAACTTCGTAAAAATCACTTGAAAATGGTCAGAATCGAGTAAAATTCCTAGAAACCTCTTGAAATACCTCTCTAAAAAAGTGATGTAATGAAATGTTCCTAAAATCTTGAATACTCTCTAAATTCGAATCAGCAAAATTTAAATGATTTTTTAATGACTTGAAGTTGTAAGAAATTAAATAAATAATCGTGCTAGTCAGATAAAGATAATGTAGTATTAATCTTGAGGCTGTGCTTGACGCGTTAATAGTATAAGTGTTTTAGTATTACATGTTTAATACATACAATGACATGTATGAGAGGACATCAATTGAGATGTATCACACTTTCGAAGAAACTCTTGGTTGTCAATTGTATTATTAAATTAGAGATTATATTGTGAATGAAGGCCACCGATATGTGTTTAAGAAACCCGCCGAGCTTAAATATCACCCACTCGTGCATCATCTTTGGACCACACTATGTGCACAGCGGATGTCGCCGCAGGGAATCTCACTCTGTCTCACTCGTCAATAGCACCCCAATGCTAATGAACACGCCGCCGTTTATATCGTTTGATACTTCATCTCTCCCCTGTCTCCAGATTAAACATAGTGCGATATTATGCATGGTAAAACGTGCCTGCTTTGATATTCTCATTTTTCATCGCCACTGAGAACGATGAAAAAGTACAACAGTGACAAGTTGTTACGTTTTAATGAAGAAGTTTCACCTGTTCTTGTCTTCCTACACTAAGTATTTATGCACGACAACAATCTAATATTAATATACTTCTTCTTCAATATCTAGTGTGTACAAATTTCGGGGAGCTGGTCAGACCGTCTTGTTTGTTAAGAGTTTGAACAGAAACAAAAGACGGTCTGGCCAGTGCTCTGAAATTTTTTCACACGAGATCATGAAAACAAATATTTCATGATTATAATTAGTCGACATTATACTTGCAGGTTTATATTCTCTGCAGAAATATCTACACATATTCAATGAGGTTGCATAAGCTTTATTGCAAGACCACAAAATAAGGTAAATAAGGTTCAGCTTTGTCATCTTTCACTAATTGAGAATGAAAGCAGAGATAATGGAAGGAAGAGAGTAAGGAAATATACACTGATATATACGTTCTGCTAATAAGCAAAGAATGTTTCCACAGATTCTTCTGTCATTAATGAATCATCCGCTCAGACTACAATAATAATTTCACTGCTGATATCGATTTTTTCTATTGTAAGATTTTATGCAAGATAAATAACATCATAAAAGTGAAAAACTAATGTATTCACCAATCCAAACTATATCAATAATTAATTATTACCTCTGCTATCAATGTGTTGAAATAAACTAAATTCTATGCTGGTATCAATAAAAATTTATGTATAAAAGAAACTAATTCCAAGTCGTTATCTCACAATCAGTATTCTATTGCTTTATGATCGCAACTTAAGCACTGATTGCCACAATCTAGGTCATAAACCTATTACAGACAATGGAAACCCTCGTAATTAAATTACGATTTATCTCGCTCAAGATTACAATCGACACATATGGCTGTCAATTTCTCCATACTTCAAGAAATGGGTTTCTAGTTCGTGAATTAATGGGGGACATGCATCATAGTATTAGAATGCATAATGAGAGAATTGTACAATTTATTACCACGTAACTTTACTTCATCACAGCCGCTGCTATCGGTGGCAAAATCCGGTTTTCATCAACTCGATTCAAATTGCAACATAATACAATTGAAAGCATAATAATAGAAACAATAAATTTTCTTCATTCATAAAGAATATTCATTTATCGTTGCTGTAGGTAATTGGTTTCCTATTGCAGTAGATTAATCTGTTCTTTTAATACATTTCAAGAACACAATTATGAAAAGTGGTGTCACGAAATGTCTCGAAAATATCGCATACATTATTGTTGCAAACCTGATTGGTTTCTGAATGACTTAAAATTGTAACAAGGAAAACAAAATAATAACGCACATGTTGATTTGTTGGTCTCTTAAAATTTTACAAAAATCTTCAACATTCTTTAAAATCTCTTAAAATATTCTTAGAAACCTCTTGAAATACGTTAACATTTGTGAAAATATCTAAAAATTCTTAGAAATCCTCAAAAAAATTCCACGAAGTTCTTAAAAATTCTACGCAATTTTTTAAAAATCAGAAAAATATCTTGAAATTCCTTAAAATTATTAGAAATCTCATAGAATATCATGAAAACCTTTAAAATATCACAAATTTTTAAGAAAACTCATCAAAAATTTTTTATTCTTTTAAAATGCTTCGTAATCCATACAGTATTTTAAAAGTAAAAAAATCTGAAATCCCTTAAAATTCTACAAAATTATTTAGAAATTTTGAAATTACATATTCTTTTGAATTTAGTAAAAATTACTTGAAAATCGTCAAAATACCTTCAAATTCATGAAAATCTCTAAAAATTCCTATAAACTTCTTGAAATTAAATGTTATAACATTTAAAATCTCTTGAAATCTTCTAAAATTATAAGAAATTTCATAAAAATCCAAAAAATTACACAATACCATTTAAAAATCGCCTAATGTCTTGAAAGCTCCTAAGAAATGTAGAGCCTTTGAAATCCTTTTAAATTATACTAGATCTTTTAAAACTCATAAAGATCTTTTTAAATCTCTCCATTAAATTCCCTGACAAACATTAAAAAATTCTTGAAATTTCACGGTAAAATCCTTTTATGTCTTAGAATTCTCATAAAATCTTTTAAATATCAGAAAAATCTCTTGAAATCACTTAACTAGCTGTCAAGTTGTATCAACTTTTGTACTTATTCAATGAGCATTTTACTTCCTGTAAGCAAATATGATTTGCTTCCTCACAGAGGAAGCATTAAGTATTCTTTACATCAGCATTAAATTTTGATTACTTGAGAAGTTATATTAAAAAAATTCATTTTTGAAAATAACAATAAAGCATAACTTTCTTATTTTCCAATGAAATGAATTAATCTTACAGGTCAATCGATTCGTCTAGACACAAGGAATCCTCAAATCCCTTACATCAACTCAAAATTTTGACTAAACATGGAGCGAAAAATTAACTTTCAAAATTATAAATAAATATAACTTCCTTATTTTTTAATGAAATGCATTAATCATATAGGTCAATCGATTCGTCTCGATGAAAGGAATCTTCATTTCCTGTACACCAGCTTTAACTTTTCAATATTTGAGAAGTTATAGTGGAAAAATGAATTTTACGAAAATTATAAAAGTACATAAAACTTGTAAAATTAAATATTTTGTTAAACCCTTATCAGAAATTCAACTAGATATATAGTGGAGTAACTATGCAAAATTTCATCAATTTATCTCTACGTGTTTTCAAGAAATTACTGAATCGTGACACACATACACACACACACACACACACATCCGGACATTTGTTCAGATGATCATATTAGATATATTGTTTTTGAAATATGTTCAAAAAAACCTTTTTTAGGAAACTGGATTTTGTCAGCACTACAAAGCTTCTTCTATAAGGAAGCAAAATTATTAGAAATGTTATAAAATTCCATAAAATCCCTCGCAATGATTAGAAATCTTTTGAAATATCTTAAAATTCCTTAGAATTCCAGGATAACATTTAAAATTTCTTAAAACCCTATAAAACTTTTACAAACCTTTTGAATTTCTTTAAAATTTCACGAAATGCTTAAAAATCGCTGAAATTCTCTTAAATCTTTTTAAATTCGTCAAGAATTCTTAAAAGTCTGTTGAAATTGCACAAATTTCTCTAACATTTCACGAAATATCCTAAAATCCCTTAAAATTCTACGAAATCTTTTTAAAATCCTAAAACTCTTTTGAATTTCGTAAAGATCACTTGAAATTTGTCAAATTCCCTTAAAATTTCTAGAAACCTCTGGAAATTCCTTTCTAAAAATTTCTTAAAAATCTCGCATACATATTATAGTTTTAAATCGGTTTGGGCTTTCAATGACTTGAAGTTGTAAGAAGGAATAAAAAATAATCGAATGCTTAGCGTGCTGGTTGGTTTACTAGTGTATTATATATTCGGTGAGTAAATAACATTTATATGCGTAATTATTGTTCCGTCGGAACAATCTATTCTGTCTCAACCAATTTAATTTTATTAGCTTTCAAAACATCTGTCTTCAAATTCATAAACATTTTTTTGCTATCTACTTAAATATCTACAAGAAATACTAAACCTTAAATTTTATATTTTTATTACAATAAGCTGTCCAAACCGTCCGAAAACACGATCAGTCGATTTGTGACATATCTGTACATTTTAGGTCTTAAAACATTTAGCCTTCGATTTACCTTTTTTTTTATTGCCTTCATCTGGCAACTAAGAAAACACTTCTCGACTACTTTTCTATTCTTAATCTCAACTTCGGGGGTTTTTCCTCAAATTTGTTAAACTTCGATACTTTTCGTGAATAATCGGAAATGAAGCATCAGCCTTCAGACCTGGTCACGCTAAAGGACTGACAACCAGTTACAACCTTTCCTCTGACCTATGCAACTCGCTGCATAGACAGAACTTCAAATTCGACACTTTTTATACTCTTCACTTAATTGTTAATACTCATTCCACTTATACAGTCCACTATCCTTGTAATTTTATATATAGCAAATTAAATTTATTAATTGCAAATTGTTGTCAGTGTTTTTATTTTCTAATCGAAAACAATTATATTCTGTAATGTTTAGAATTTTTAATCGGAATGCTGTGCTCAAAATATGTCAGCATTGTAAGGTTTTGCAAATAAATTGGTGCTTATAAAATTGCAGACAAAGGGGTTTTGAACACCACTGGCATAAAGCGTCTGGACTGCCGCCCGCCTCGAAGGCATCATTAGCCTGCATTGTGTTGAACTGCTGTACATCGCCGCGTGCAACTCTTTACACCGTGCGACACCCGCTGCGCTGCAAGATCAGCGATACAGTTAATGATACTGAGACTGTGGTCGCATTATTTACCGACTTGTGGCTTCGTTACCACACCGATATAGGCACATGGTAACCTCTCGAGTCCTCTATGCCATTTTCAATGCTTTACTGACGTTCCACGTATTTTACTTTTTTACTCCCGCTCCTGAACACTGGACTATAAAGCCATTCCGCCCACGGCGTTAGGGCATAACAATAAGTTCGCACTCGAATTGTCAAATGAGTGGTACTTCTGAATATTCAACATTTGCATTCGTGAAGGGTAGAGAAACGAATATAGAAATAGAGGGAGAGAGACGTGTCGTAATTTGCTAATCGGACAATTTGATACTTGTAACAATTTGCTAACACTATTCTTGAATTGTTAAACACGAGAAATGGGAAATGCGCGCGACAGTCAATTAATAATATCCTATATTAAAAAAGACATGTTACCAATGTATCGAACACATTGTTGTCGAAAATCATGGATTTGTTCTTTTCGAAATTGCGCGTATTATCTGTAAATCCTGCAATTTTAATTAATTTTGAACTTTTAATATAAGTGAAAGCAGGGCTTTAGTACCTTCATTGTTAATTAAAATTACAATATTTAAAGAAAACACAAACATTAATGAGAAAACCACCGTGCACTGATATATTATATTTTCTGTCAGTTACAAAAATTTCAGTGAAATATCTTTTTCACTTTTGCTTCAGTTTAAAAATAAGAAGCCGTAGAAAATATATATTGTACAGTCGGCAAGTAGTGACGTCATAGTTTACCATTTGCCCTTAATGATAACTAACTGTTTTTGGATACGATTTTACTTCGTTGGGGCTACAAATTCAGAAAGAATCAAAAGGAAGACTTATAAAGTTTCCTATAAGAAGATTGAGTATGAAATATAGAGTTCATCTAAAAAGTTTAAAAATTTGAAAATGTCCCCTAGCGAAATTTGAACCCTCGATAATGTAGCTGCCCAAGGAACAACGTGTCATTTGGAAGTTAGAAACGATTGGATTTCAGCGACGTATTTCCCAAGTGTGTTGTCATGCCTCTGCCCAACCAGCAATTTATAGTGGAAGGAACAGATCCCAGAGAGACTGTAACCTGTTAACCAAAATTAATCCTCACGAACTCTAGATACCCCACTAGTTATCACCTTAACCGTACGACCCTCGTGGGTCATACAATCATGAGATAAGACAAATATAAAAGTGGGTAGCAATTATCCCTAAGTTTAGCTAATATTTACACTTTAGAGCAAAAAACTGAGAATAACAATTGTACAACTTACTATAATTTATATGTTTAAGTATAAGTTAGTAAGCCTCGTTAAGAAAAATATTTTTCATCATCCAACTGAATGACGTTCTACAAATTGTAAAACCTCAATCCACTAGAATAGATTTTTCTCCCGAACAAACTTCGATACTGTGTCGCCCACGCTCTGCAAAATGTCGTAAATTCAATCTTTTACTACCCGCGGATAACTTATTTGTCTTTTATCGACATTATAAATATTCCGTGCTTGTAAGCACGGTGTTTACATCACTTTGGCCAAAAATAAAGTATCGTATCACGATGAAACAGTAAAAACTCGAAACGAACTCGTAAATATATCTCTAAAGACTTTAGACGTTTTATCGATGTCGGAATCGGATTTTGCGGATAAAATGTATCAGCGGCATTTGCGTAGCAGTCGTTCAATGGTCGATTCATACCATTGTCACCCTCGCCTTGCCTGGAAGCAGTGAAAATCGGTTGCGAGAAGAGGGAGCGGAATGTGGAGTGTGGTCAGATGATCGTGGTGGTAATGTCATCGGTCTAAAGGCACGTGACCACCACTTCATATCCCGATCGCATATAAAACTTCGCCGCCATAGCGCGTTTATAACCTCTTCCACTAGCCACGATATGTCTTGGGCACCGCTTCTAGCCCCTATCCCAGAGTGCGCAAGAGTCTCTCCACTCCAGATATATAAATTTCCTGATATTCGACCGTTCGTGTCGTTTGAAATGGGGCAGTTTTCTCGGGACCTAATGGTTATTGCCTTTCTCGGCGGACATATTGCGTTCCATACAGTGCAATGTGTGCGGCCGATATATCAGAGCTCTTCGCTCGCCATGTTCGAGCCCCCTTACTCGATTTTTCCCTCTTTCACCCTCTTTCTCTTGGGAATAAAGCTGGAGGTGGTTTCAAAGCGGGTTTAGGAGGAAAGCACTGAGGTTACATGGGAGAAAGAAAGAGGGTAGAATCAGGATAAAGGGAAGAGATGTTGAGCACACAGTTACCGGAAACCTCTCTGCAGAACATTCCGTTTTAGACGGGAAGTGGCCGAGGTGTGGCCGCGGACTTGAATTATTACAAGCTGCCCGCCATTCATATAGGACTCGTGACCGTAAATCTTAGCTACGTCAGCCCTCTCGACTTTGCGTTGGCTGCCGGCTGATGTTATTATTATGGCTTGAGCCGCGAATTGAATAACGCGATTCAACGAACTGACGAGGGGTTAAGTGATTTTCACCCCATTAACGTTGCTTGCCCGAACACGAATACCCTCGTGGGCGCAAGCTGACCTTCTGACCTCAGTGCTAACATCCACAACTCAAATGTTCCGCTTAATCTAACTCAGCAGTTAAATCAACAAGATTTATAATAGATGTATTACAAGAAACGAGCACATAAATTACGTCCAATATGTCAACAGCATTGTTTATGTACAATCATGACTGCAGTTTCTTCCTACATCAACTGAAATGTACTCAAATCTTCAATGATCTATAATATCCAGTACAATATTCAGAGTAATGCAATTCAGCTGTAGTTACGTATCTCTACACGAAAATTATTGTAGTACCATATAAACCTCCCATTCGCCGAACCAGTTGCTGGCTGCATAAAACTTGAATAACAGTAAAAAAAGAGTATGGAAATTTGTAAATAAATACGGGGCCATTATTTTAATATTCGCGGAATTCGCAATGCAAATTGCTGAAAGTGGACCACTAACAAGAGTACAAAACAAGAGAGCTGATAACCTTTCTAAACATTTTAAATTCATAAACAGCTCTACATAATTATCTATAACCATTTCAAGTTGACACTTTCATGTTGAAGTTTTCGAAATTACAGGGTGGATCGCCGAGTACTTACTGATTTTAATCTCTTCTTATGTATGGTTATACTAATAATAAGTTGCGCAATGTTTAAACACATAATTGAGTAGATTAAGTCGGCTAGTTTTCATGCACCATGTTTGAATCAACGTCGTTTCGTTTAAGATAAATCGTTATAATCTCAGGGCAAGAATTTTTCTTGTCTTATCAATGGAAAGAAATAATAGGTTTTCTGCTGCTCATTTTACTTTTATGCTGCCACAAGTAAATAATTGTGAAGGATACCTACCCAGTGGACAAAAAGACATTGTCATCATAAGGACATCCTAAAGACATCCTTAGGACATCCATGTCAGTCCAAATGATATCCTAAAAACATCTCACGTCCGAAAGACGTCTTTAGGACATGAGTCATCTTTTGGACATGGACTGACATGAACCCACTAGGTGATTAATTCCCCAACTCATAAATAATTAAAATCAGTAAGTACCCACCCATCGATCCATCAGCTGTAATATATCTTCTCAACTATTCGAATCAAAGTCGACTGAAAAAATCATCCAAATTTAACGTAGATCCTTTGTCAGGCAAAACTACCCAAGTCCTTCCTTCGCTGGGATATGAGGTTATCCGAATTCAAGGCACGTATCGACAACCTGGTCACTGCGTCCCATTCAACGATAACCCCAAATAGAATGAAAGAGGAAAGTAGAAAAGACCACTTCGGCTCAGCCAACCACCATGGTTTTACAATGGTCAGCGTTCTCTGATGTCGAACAAATCTCACCGACAACTCCTTGCATGCAGTCCAATTTAACTAAATCCTTTTCCAGTCGTTCTCCCTTTCTTTTCTCAATTCGTTTCCCCACTCTCCGTCGCCAAAGAACCCATATGCGAAGATAAGATTGGAAAAGTTGTATGAGAGTCAACTTTAACAGCTATATAACCATTACACTGCCGATAAAGTAGAATCTAGTGTCTTAATGTTCTGGAACGAAATTCTGGATATAGCGTCATATATTCTTATATATAGAGTTAAACGCAATGTTATGAACAGACATCTCGTACACGAGTACAAAGGGAAATATGAGATAATTCTATGGTGACCGTTGCCCCGTGTAGTAATAGACTGTTTTGTGTCATGAAACGCAGGAAATCTAACGGAATCGAGAATTTCGATATAGTCTATGAGCATTCACAACTGACTATAGAATTGATGAACTTTGAATCCATATTTAAAATATATAAAAATATTGCAAGGGATTTCAATCGTTTTCTGTGGGAATTTAAAATATTTCTAGAGATTTCAAGGAACACAAGATTTTAAAGGATCTCAAATGTTTGCAACTATTTACCCAAATGGACCATAAAAGTTTCTCTTGAACCCTCAATCTCCACAAAAAGCGTTTCGTAATATATGTGAAACGCCATAGAGTTAGAATAAATTAAAACTCCTTCTATTTTCTATAAACTGAACGAATGCGAGATCTCTTATAAATCACGAAATCAATGCACTCTAGACTGCATTAAAAAGATGCATGTATTTATGATTGGAGCATGGGGGTATGAGTCCAGGTAATTCATGTTTGTGCTGCAGGCAACACTAACCATAACTTACCTATGGGACTGACAGCTTGCATAATACGCGCGAAATTGGTTTTATAAGAGACGCCAAGCACTGCTTCACAGCAGTGCCATAAACGTTCCGAATAAATTACGACCCACTGGCGTAATAACATCAGGAAAAGAAAACTCAACTTATCCCGGAAATTGAAAGCTTTCTTAAGAAAAGTATTCAACAATACATATTTTCTTAATGTTTATTAGCCTTTAAAGAAAACTTTGGAGAAAAAAAATATATCAAAAAGACGAGGCATGGAACTGACTTTTCCGACGCATTTCTCATTTGGAAGGAACTTCTGCCCAGATATAATAGCGTGCATTATTGTTTTATTGTGGCCCCATAAACAATCCAACCGCATGAGGCTGCTAGAAGCACGGTACGTGGTACAAGTAGAGGTCAGAATGATATACCGAGTCTCGTAAATTTTTTAACTTATCGCGGATTAGATAATACCATTCGAGCGTAAATTTACAACAAAAAAACTGTTTTCTCCTGCAGCGTGCCCAGAGTCACGATTTCCGCAAATAAGAATGACTGAAGGTCTGGAAGTTACTTGTGAATAGATTTACTATTTTCCAGATTAATGGCTTAATAATGGCAGGTTAAGCAGAATAAGCACTCGATACAGATAGATGTGTTAAAGTAAAAAATTGTTTACTAGCACTAGATAGGGACCTGATTAGTTAGTTCCAGAGGAGAGGTTCTAGTCCGCCATTATTGTTCCAATCCTGGCAGCCAATACTTGTTCAAGTATTCTCAGCCATTTTTCTAATCTTCGCTACCAGTAATGGGCCATTGATGGATACCAAGCTTGGTATTGATGTTATAATCCCAATCTTCTCGAAAGTTAAGCAGGGCGGTCACAAGATTCAATTTTCCTGAAATTTCCCTGATTTATCTCTGACTTATCTATGATAAACTTTAAAACACTTAAAATTTATTTAAATCACTTAAATTCGTAAAAATCTATAAAATTCACTAAAACTTTGGAAATTTCTTAAAAATCCTGTAAATTTATTGCAATTCCTAGAAATTATATAAAATTTAATTTTAAATTCTATAAATTTCACTAAAAACTTGATATACGCCCATGCGCAAAAACCAAACAATCATTGCTAACTCGACAACAAACTTAAATAAATTTAAGGAAATAGAATAAGAATAGAAATAAAATAACTTAGGGGAAAGGAAAAAAATTTTCGCCTCGAAATACTCAGACTTACGTCTGACTACGGCGCGGCGAAGACACTTTCCACTTATACCGGGAGTGCAGTAGAGTGGGGACGCGGGCAAGCGCGGCGATCGACAAGCATTCAAAAAATTAATGGATTTTTATGAAACTTGGTATCCGGGGGTTTTTGATGTCTCTGATAACGAATCTTAAGTCAGATTTTAAAAATTCAAAATGGCGAATGCAATATGGCAGACAAATTTTTAAAAAGTTGCTTGAGTTTCATAAAACATGGTACTCAGGTCTTCTCGTAGTCGCTGATTACAAATTTGATTTATGATTCGTTATCAGAGACCCCAAAAACTGCAAAAACCTTAGAGTAATAAGTTTTATGAAAATCTATTAATTTTTTTAAAACTCGTCGCGACACTGGAAACACTCTATGAACAAATATCAAACGAATTGGATTAATTTTTATATTTTTCGTCCGCCACAATGAATACGTCATTTAGAGTTTTGCAATTCTAATGATGTATTCATTTTAAGCGACCCCGAAAACCTAAAATTTTTGAGTTTCACCTTTTCTAGGCGGCATAAACTTCTCACAGTTACATTTATTCTGTAAAAATAGAGAATGTGAACGCTGTTTTTTATAGCACTCGCTATATTAGCAAGAATCATCATTATTCCTCTTCAAATATCAACATTGTCATCTTAGAAGTAGAAATGTGCAAAAAACATTGCAGCGATAACTCAAAAATTGAGTGTAAATCTTGAATAACCGATTGAAGGGAAGTATGTAATATATGACACGCTGTGCCGCAAAGGATTAAAATCCTACTAATTTCCTAAACTCTAGGTTACATAATAAAATCCTTTAAAATTCCATGAAATCTTTTAAATGCCATGAAAATCTCTTGTAATCGCTATAAATTTCTAGAAACCTCTTAAAATCATTACTAGAAACCCATAAAATGTCAAAGAATGCCTGTAAATTCTTTATAATCCTTCGAAATCTTTGAAAAGCTTCTAAAATCCGTTAAATAAACTATAAGAACTATGTATGTAATACCACAATAAAAAAATAGTTAGCATAATATTTTCTGCCATCCCTGACATGGTTATCCCTTTTAGAACTGAAATTCATTCAAAACCAATCCGAAATTTTCCGAATCATTCCAGAATTTGTATGCGAACCAAAAATTTTCATTCCGATTTAATGCAAAGGTAAATATCGCTTACCAATACGAGGTACTAAAGTGCTAAAACTGATCGATTTATTATTATACGTTACTGATCGATTTTAGGGTAGCCAAGCTGACTAAAATCGAGCTTCGAAGTATCGTGGGTAAGTAGCTATCATTACGGGAAACGCTGTAAGTCCGCCTGGGAACGGCAAAATTATTCAAATCCCTTAGAGGCATCCAGTGGATGGCGTCGTCAACAAGTTGCATCAAGAGTCATCGCCGACGTCGTGGCTGTCTCCCTTCTCGACATATGTAGTTGTCGCCAGCCCTGTCGAAGAGGAGGGAATGCACACGATGGCGGCTGCCGATAAATTGGCGCCGATATCGCCGCCAATTTCCTGAACGTGTTTAAGATGTTGCCTCCTGAGCTCCGGTGGCGCCTCAGGCTCGTAATATACGGTTCGGCCGTACCGGTCGGCCAGAGTTCTTCGCACCGATGCAACTTGATAGATACCAGCTCATCCAATGACGCATATACAATTTACGTCCTCTGAGAAGAAAAATCGGTCCAACTTAAGAGTTACCTGTCATGTAGCAACCATAATTTACTCTTCAAAGTATTAATTTACAGAGACTGCATCATGTTCTTTCAAATCTATTTCTGCTACAGCTTGATTCTACATGTAATAGGATATGAAGTCCTCCAATAATTGACGTGAATTTATAGCAGTCATTTCGCAATTGACTTTTGCTTAAAACAGAATGACATTCTACTGCAGAAGGATGAAGAAAATAATTTGATAGTGATTTAAATTGTCAATGCTTTTGAAACATTTTGCGAGAAGATTTATGGATCAATCGTATCTTCATGAAAAATATGAGATTGCGAATAAATTGAAACTGCTTCTCTAAGCTCGAAATGTTTTGAAGTAGGTTTTATAACTTAACAATTAAATTAAATTACAGCTGAAGGTAACGTCGTGTTAAACTCTATTTAAGCTAGATTCTTGCTTCATCAATTTTGCTGATCTCATTTTATAAATTATTAAGATATTTTTAGAATAAATTGTTAAGAGTTATTATAAGCAGAAATTGACAAAGGCATAAGCACGGCTTTTTAGCTTGAACTACATTTGAGTTAATCGGGAATTTAATGGTACTTGGTGCATCTGGTTGTCTTAAAATCATGGCGCAAACTCGACGGCTATAATTCCTCTGAGCAAAGCGAACATTAGCAAGCTTCGTCAGTTGCGGCGGCGATTTTAATGTGCTGCGTGATTTTGAGTCGGCTGCGTGATGAGGCCTCCTAATAACCAGTCGCTCACACGTTTGCCCCCCTCTCTTCATCCTGGCAGCGACCCACCGAACTGTGGCATGTCGGCTTCTCATCAATCTTGTTAAATTACCCGCCCAACCAGGAGTCGTTCTCTCGCTCGTGGATTGATAAATTGCCTGATCCCGTCTCCCACAGACACGTAACTCGACGTTACGTCCTCGAAATCGAAATGCGCCGAAGAAAATCGAATTAACGTTCAGCACCCCGTTCACCAATGCCATCATTGTTACTGCAGGGGGCCTTGGTGTCTTGCAAGGCTGATCAAATCAAATAGAGTCGCCGTCAAGACTGAGATGCAGACCTCTCTTTCAATGAACGTATTAATCTTCAGTGTGATGGGTTCAATTTCTATATGTATATCATATATATATATATATATATATATGTAGCAACTCATCAGATACTCATGATAATCTCATGTGTATAAAATTATAAAAAAAGAAAAGCGCTACACTTTCAGACCTTCTCTAAGTGCGAGAGAGTGACGCGAATTTAAGCCCGTTCATTAGTTAAGGAGAAATCGATTTCTCAGTTCTCAGATCATCCATGTTCGCTTTTCACCTCAATTTTCCCATTTTCCCTACTTTTATTAAATTGTGCATGATTGATTGTTAATTTGATGATTGATCGATAATTTATTTACGTTACATTCACTCATACTGAATTCTTATTATAATAAACGCGCAAAATATAAACGTACCGTTTTAAGTATATGTCTCACTCCATCCATAATGACGGCAACATTAATCGTCCCTTATTTCCCTAGAAGGCGTAATTCCTTTCTCAAGAAAAAAGCTAAGATGGTTTCGCAGATTCTGGACTTTTATCAGCTTCAACTTAAGAGGAACGAGTGATTCCCCGAAGGATTGTTATAATGAATGTGTGCGCGTGCATTGCATTCACTATTTCTCGGGTTATCCAGCTCGGGCTGCCGGAGTCTCATCTTAAACTTAAACCCCGGCTATATTCTTCCTATCTGGTCCCATCGCGCTAGGTTATCGCGTCTCATGTCTCGCGATGAAGATAACCATCGGCTCGTTACACCTCGCGGCGAACGTGTAACCCGCCATGGAAAAAGAAGGCATCGCCACCTAGTCGGATCACGAAACCAGATAGAAAGAAGGCCAACTTAAGCCGACTCTGATAGTGTTCTTAAGCTCGTGAGCAAAGCACCGAATAACCACACCGTTCGATTCTAATAGTGAACTTGAAGCTTTAACGTTTGCCAAATGCAACCCAGACACTTTTCTCACCATAGTAATCCTTAAATACGACGCAGAAAATCCATTTGGTTTATGAGATGTAAAATACCTTTGCTCAATGAAAATGAGGAAAAACCTCGGTAAAAAATTTCGAAGAACACATAAATGTATCCTGCAAATTAAGTTGAAGTAAATTTATCATTGTGTTGAATTTTTCTCCAGAAAATGTAATAAGAATCTTTTTCTTTGTAAGTTTACATTACGTTGTGCGACATAGTTTTCCTGGAACTTGTACCAGAATTTGTTCATCTACACGAAAACATCTATACAGAAGTCAGCTCCCATTCCGGAAATTTTCTTGGGTTATAAAACTTCCTCTCATCATTCGAAACTGGTTTATTTCTGTACGTATTAGTAGGGCAAGTTTAGTGGCAGACTGAAGCTGTTATCGAGTAGATCGCATCTCTTATGTTGCTCAGGCGGCTCCAGAGAAATCTTGTTGTGGAAACTCCATTCACCAGATTAAACAATAGTTGTTCCAAATAGTAGATTACTTTAGGGTAACTACGATTGCAGTGTTTGAACGTCTTTTGGGCCGAATAGGATATCGGACAAGGTCCAGGAAGGAAGGGGACCCCAGTAGCTTAAAGCTTCTCACAAGGATTTTCTGGGCTGGGAGGAAGCACCAACCTGATTCTCACCTCTGCAACGGGCGAAAGGATCTTTAGAACAGCTCAGGAACCAGCAACAGCCTGCTTCACCGCACTCACATACCACTGACAAGGAGCCAGCAAATCACGAAGCAGAGATTACAGTCACTCCTGTGACTCGCCAAGTCCTCCTTCCAGCGAAAATTAATTTTTCCTGCACCAACTGCTCCGGCTTACCAATGCTCATTATAAACAATTTAGAAAAACCCTCCTCTTCTTTGTCAACGAAGAGGCAGAGAAATCGAGGAGAGAACCTCCTAATATCGAGAAGCACCCGCTATCTATCGTACGCCGGAGCAATGCGACTTTATCCTGAGGCGGTTCCTCTACCCGATGCTCACACTCAAGCTTCTAGAGGAAGCGACAGAATTTCTCTGGGGCGCCTACTGTGGTCCAAAGGTCATACCCGTACTTATCAGGGGAAGTGAAATAGTTCCTTTCAGGCGCGGAAAGGCGGAAACGAACCCCTCGCAAACCACTTTTTAACAAACAATCCTTATTTAAAATAAAGTTAGTTATATTCATAAAAACTATAATATATCAGTCGTGGATACGCGAATATATCACAATAAAATATACAGGTTTATCAAAATTTTGATAGCTTGATTATCAAGATACTGATTTTCATGACGCTATTCATCAAGAGGTTGATCAAAAAATGCAGAGCCAACAAGCTGCTGAAAAAGATACATGACAATAAAATATACAGATTGATAATTACGCGATAGAAAATTATTATTAAAAGGTCCCGATAGCTATGGACCACTTGTAGCTTATATCGTGGATATAGTACCAATTTCATATAGAGAAGCAATGTCAACCACTAATGGAAAAAACTGAAAGTGTGGAATAAAAGAAGAAATGCATACTGCTGAAAACAAGACATGGAGTCTAGTTCCATTGTCATCAAGTAAGCGATCCATCGGATACAAATGGGGTTTTACAATAAATATTGAAGACAGATTTGAAACACGAATCGTTATGAGGCGATCGAATTGTATTTCGCGCAATTCAATAAGAGTGAGAATCGTATGAATGACGTGAAAAAATCGGCCTGTCACCTTATTCAATTATTTGACGATAGTGTGGAATTCTAGAGGTGTCAAGCGAGCGAGCTGAGTACCGATTCTTACAACAATTTTCCCTTTTAAGGGTTTAACATCTACATTTGAATCTGCTACGCTTAAAGCCTTATGGAAGAGTTTTGAGGTGAGGATTTGCCTATTTCTTCGTTCTCGAGAATTATTGTGTAAAAAAGGTGATAGTGCTGATTCGTGTTTGTGTGCATTTTGATTATTATAGCGTGGCGGATGGGATCCGATTAAATCTGGATGGGATTGGATAAAATAATATCCAGGTTCTCTGGAGAGGTAGACTGTTTCGTTGGCTTCCCGTGTAGAAAATGCCCTAATATTCCCTACATTAAACAGGGAACTGGTCGGGTGTTGTAAAGGGTAACCTGACTAGAAAATGTTATGTAGGCTCCTGTCAGGTGATAGTAAGGTTGCCTCTGTTCTCTTTCTAGAGAATTATAGGGAAGTTTAGAAAGGTCCTAATTTAGAATTTAGACAGGCCCTATTCAAATACAAAAGGTATTTCCTTAAATTATTATAAACTATTATAAATTATTATTAACTATTATAAAAATGAAATTTTAAATTTATTTTTAATAAATTATAATCATAAGTCTTTATTTATACATCAAATTTAAACCATGGCGAGTAGAACGTAATGTCGTGCTCAACCTAATGTTTGATAGCGTTATCCAAAAGTTTGAAGATTTGTGAAGTTAGTGGCTACTTATATATCTTTTTTATTTGTGCCGGTGAAATAAATTGTAATCATACTGCATCATGAAAGAAAAAGGGTGTTAAACCAAAGAAGATGTAGAAAATATAGATAAAAGAAAAAATTACGCCTCGAAATACTGAGCCCTCGAAGATAGTAAAAGAAAGTGACAAAGAAGAAAGTGAAAGTGAGGTTATGAATGCTCAGGATGATACTTGTGAAGTTATTTTATTCTAAATATAATAAATCTTCGAAAAGTAAGGAATGTAGAAGAAAATAGAAGTGTAGAAGTGTATATAAAAGTTCAGTTAAATTATGAAAAAATAATCTGGACTGTCTTTCTAAATAGAAAATTATTTGTATTTACTAATCTCATTTTTTTATTTACCGTCAAATCAACTAATGTATATAATATTCAATTTTCTAACCTTTGTATAAAAAACCATGCAAAAAAAATTTAATAAAGCAAAATTTGATTTAAATTAGTTATTTAATTATAATTATTACAAAATCTCTTAAACCATAACCTACATAACCTTAAATAAAATTAGGGAATAATAGGAAAATTTAGTCGGGCAATAGAAAGGCATCCAAGCTCGAATCTAGCCAATGAGTCTAGACTAGTGCCTTTTCTGCAAAACATGTCGTTCTTTTCGGGTCCTTTCCAGATTTCCCGTTCAGCGCCCTAATAAATTTAAGGCAATATGACTAGCACCCTACCAAAACCGAGTCGCAATTTCTACACGTTGGAGTTCGGCTGTGAGCTAGGTTTTATTCCAATGAAGAATTCTTTCGTGTAATATCGCCATCTCGTCCACGAATTCACCGTTGTATTAGCGTAGAGTGAGTCCCTCTCAGAAGAAATGTATTTGGGTCGTTAATTGCTCTCACATTGATTTCTCTTTTGTATGTGTACATTGTATGTCTCTTAATCGTCTTTGATATCTGATGGCCAGTTCGATCTTCTTATATGAATTTTGTGGATATTATTTATTTGATTGAATTTTATGTATGATTCGTGAATGCTTATGTCATGTTTGAAGGGTTCCCATTGAACCAATTCTCTTTTGATGGTGGGAATTTCAATGTATTTCCTGGCCAACATATTTTATTATGTATGATTAATTTATTCTCATTTTGATGCTCATCGTTTATATTGATTTCATAATGTGGAATTTATATTTCGTATATCGCATTTTATTTGTAATATTTTTAATAACGGTCGATTTTGACTCGTTTAATATCTTATATGAAAGACGTTACATCACCTTTTGTAAATGATGTAATTTCGTATTTATCAATTTCGAACAGCTGATTTTGACATTAGACGTATTGGTTGTATTTATATTGGAACTCTATTTACATCTATATATTTCTCTCGCCTACCAAACCAGCCTGCCATAACAATTGCTATTATTATTAGTGAATCTAATTCTTGATTTTATTACATTCATTCAAGTCTTGTACATTTTCTCAAGAATAATTTATAATTGTATTTCGCGCCTTTTCCTCTAGATTAATAATTGTAGTACCTCATCGGAGTACCTACAGAGCCACTTGTCCCAAGATGATTAAAATTCTGCTCCCGCCAAGCCCCCCCCCCACCTCCTGCCACCTGATCTTCATTCTTATTCGAAGTGCCTATGGAGTCACATCGTGTCCCAAAATCGCGATCGGAAAAAGGAAATCTAAGGATAGAAATCGCAGAGAAGAAGAAGATTACGACGAATTACGAAGGAAAATTCGTAGGTTGGAGGAAAAATTGGATAATAAACATTCTCGAAGTCGCAGTAAACACAGTAAGTAAAATTTGAGATAGCGTACCCCTGTCAAGGGCGTCGACTTTACGCATGGGATTAATATAATCCCAATGTGATTATTTCCTATCCTAACAGTCCAATTGTTGAGGATATGGTGAATTGTTTACTTTGTCGAAATTAGTTCACATATTGGTCCAACTGATATGTGAAGCTGAAAATGGAAAAACGCCTTGCAAGGCGCTATTTCCTTATGTTGACGATGGCTTGTGTTCTGTATAGGAGACCATGAAGTAAGTCGCACAAGGAGATCACAGGTCTACGACTCCAGAACAGAGCGAAACTTTCCAGGCTCAATCAACAGAACCTATTCAAAATGATTCGACATCAAATGGACCTCAGAGTCAATTGGCTAGCCAGCCAATAAATAAGGAACCAGTTGTAAATCTAACTCAGCAAGATGTAGTGGTTGATTCAACAGAACAGCTGACTGTCGAAGTTTTACAAGCAATTGGAGATCGAGTCAGGCCAGATCGAATCCTAGCTCCGGCAATACATGCGGATCTAGTCGTAAGAGTGGAAGAAGTAATTAAAAAAGGTTTGCCAGAAGAAGAACGGAAAGCCTTAATAAAAAAATTCCCTCCACCAGCGAATTGCTTGTTTTTGGATCCTCCAAAGCTAAATATTGAGGTGCAAACATCGCTTAAAGATTCTCAAGCTGCAGTTACTAAAAGGGATACACATATAGTTGAAAAACAAGAACGAATCACAGCTGGTCTTGGAGGATTATTCAGCATAACATCTATCATGTTAAAATCTAAAGCAGAAGAACGTCTGCAAATGTTGGAAATCTTAAGTGCTGTGATAAAAATCTTGTCGGATCTTCAATATGAAGAATCCTCAATTCGCCGAAGTCTGTTGTTAAAGAATATTAATACATCTATGCGAGATGTATTAAAATCCACGGAAGTTGACAAGTGGCTGTTTGGCTCGGGTTTAGATGAAAAGGTTAAAGCTGCTAAAACTCACGCTACGTCAGGTAACAACCTGAAACTTCAGACAAGTAATCGAAGTCAATCAAAAAACCTGAAGGGCCCGCCACGTCGACAAATGAGGAAAGATTGGAACAATACGACGTTCGGTGGGCAGAAAACGTACAACCAGAGCTCGAGCTCGAACTCGAACAGAGTTCAGAAGCGCTATCCTGCAAAGAAATGGAAATAAAGGTGAGATACGCTGGGTCTCTTAAATGCTTTACTTCTCAGTGGAAAACTATCACAAATGATAAGATAGTTCTCAGTTGGATCAAGGGCTACAAAATTCCCTTCACTTCGCAAGTGAAATGCTCCAATTCACCCAAGGAAACCAAATGGTCATCGCAAGAAATTCTGATCATAAGTGGTGAGATTTCTCATTTGATAAATATAGGAACTGTATGGAAAGTTCAAGCGCGTCAAGACCAGTTCCTTTGAAAAATTGTTGGTGCTTTAAAATCGGATGGTTCTTCGAGAATAATTTTAAAATCTGAAAAATCTCAATAAATTCATTGTGCCACAGTATTTTAAATTAGAAAATGAAAAAACTGTTAGATTTATGATAACACCTAGGTGTTATATGGCAACATTGGATCTGAAGGACGCTTATCACATGATTTCTATTGATGAGTCAGACCAAAAATATTTAAGATTTACTTTCCTTAACGAAGTGTATGAATACACGTGTATGCCCTTCGGATTAAGTACAGCTCCATTTACGTTCACAAAAATCATGAAACCAGTCATGTGTTACTTAAGATCATTAGGTTACAGATCAGTAATATATCTAGATGATCTGTTGCTTTTTGGAAATTCCCTTGCAGAGATAAATAAGAACGTTAAAGTAACTTCCGATCTCTTGCAAAAATTGGGTTTCTTGATTAACTGGAAAAAATGTAGTCTTACACCTGCTAAACGGTGAAAGTATTTGGGATTAATCTACGATTCCGATGCGGTTACAGTAGAACTTCCACAGGACAAAAAACACAAAGTCTTGTCTCGGATCGAGCAGATAAGGAATGTCAAGACTTGTAAAATCCGTGAATTTGCATCGTTTATAGGGCTTTTAGGATCCTGTTGTTCAACATTAAAATATGGTCAAGTACATATTAAGAGTTTTGAACGACAGCGGTTTCTGGCTCTTGAATAGAAAAATGACAACTTTGAAGCGACCATGTCATTGTCTGATATTTCAAAAGCAGATTTGGACTCGTGGAGTAAAAAGATTCCATTAGCAGTCAACTCAATAAAATATTTTAATCCGCACATTGAAATTTTTTCTGACGCAAGTTTAACTGGTTGGGGATGTTTTTGTAATGGAAAGCGTGTCCACGGATTCTGGAAGGGAGATGAGAGGTTTATGAGCATAAACAGACTAGAAATAATGTGATTAAAATGCTTTGCAAACAATTTAACAAGCTGCGACATTCTTTTGAGGGTGGATAATTCCACTGCAGTTGCCTATATCAATAAAAAAGGTGACATCCGTTATCCTACATTGAATGAGTTAACCAAGGAACTTTGGCTCTAGTGTGAAGAACAGAATCTCTAGGTATTTGCTTCATATATTCCCTCAAAAGAAAATATTGATGCGGATTTCGAGTCGCGCAGGCTAGAACCAGAGAGATAGAATATTCTTTGTCACAAAAGAGTTTTAAAAAAATAATTGATTTTCTTGGGAAACCAGACATTGACTTGTTCGCAACGCGATCCAATGCGAAATGTGAGCGTTTCGTATCTTGGAAAAAGGATCCAGAGTCAATAGCCATCGATGCCTTCACGATTAAAAAATACTGAGAATTCTCCAAAAAATAATTCTTGAAGGAGCGAAGGGAATTTTAGTAGTTCCATACTGGTCAGCTCAAGCCTAGTTTCCAGTTTATGAATCTTTATTGGAGTCCAAACCCATTTACTTTAATCCGCATAAATAATTACTGCAATCTATTGACAGGAAACCGCACCCACTGAGGAGGAAACTTATCCTGGTTGCAGGAATTGTTTCATCAAGGCGTTCAAAATGAAGAACGTCCCGGAAAAGTCAGCAGAAATAATGATATCATTATTAACCGATTCATCGAGGAAACAATATGATTGCGGACTCAAGAAATGGTGGTATCTTGGCGTTCCTGACCGAAGAATTCAATAAGGGTATTGCGTACGGATCTTTGCGTACGCAAACTGCGGTATTGATACTAATAAATTTAGCGCGTATAGTACGCGTCACGCTTCAACATCTGCGGCCAAGAGACAAGGGGTTACAGTCGATACCATCTTAAAAACGGCAGGTTGGACTGAAAAATCGGAAACGTTTGCGCGTTTTTATAATCGTGAATTAGTCAAAGACAAAAAATCGTTTGCTGTATCAATACTCAGCTTATAAGTTTTTCTTGTTTGCGTTCACCAAGGAAAAAACTAGTTTTATGTTAAAAGAAATATAAATTACGTTCTTTTTCTACAAATATTGTCTATTTATTTTGGGACATGTTTACCGTAGCATGCTTTAAATAGCTACAATTATTAATCTAGAGGAAAAGGCGCGAAATACAATTGTATGATTAAACGAACTTACCTTAAGTGAAGGTCTATCATAATTGTATGAAGCGCCTTTTCCGAATAATCTATTCGGAATTATGATAGATAGAATTATGATAATTATGATAGAACTTCACTTAAGGTAAGTTGGTTTAATCATACAATTTTAAAATAAAGTCAATCATTTAGCAGTCGTGCATACGCATTGTAACTTCAATATAATCTAGTAGAGGTTACAGTTAGAAAAGGATTCTCTCGAGGGAGGAAATAGATAATTTTTAGACTTTTGTACCGGTTGTTTGCTTTGAATCTATCAGGATTCTGTTGACCATGGTCAACAGAAGATTCAATCTAATTATCACGAGGGTCAGACTGATAATGTATTTGAGGGTAAACTATAGGTTAGCCTTCTAGATAGTCAAACTGTTGATCTTTGGATCATATCACAGGCTGTAATCTGAAGCGCAATTCAAAATCGTATCGATTCGATTATCTGAGATGGTCGATTTGATTATCACGCAGAATGAGCGAAAACAAGATATTCAACTTGACCATCCCAGGGGGTCAACTTGATTATCGCGGATTGTTAAACTAAATATAAAGTGAGAATGAAATTGATTATGTGTAGGGCCACCTAATAAACCAACCAATCGCCATTGTTCTGGATAATGGTCTGGCCCCTTCTAGACATGCTCTCGACTAGTTTTTCGGCGTATTACGAAGATAAATAACACCATACCACCCTAATTCGTCAAGAGCACTGTTTCAGGGTGAATATTCTGACAATCAATCAGCTAGAAAATTAGCCAGTAATGCAGAGTACCATAAGCTCTGAAAACATATTGATGTGCGATTTCATTTTATTCAAGTAGCTGATATTCTTACAAAGTCACTACCAAAACAGCAATTTTGTATATTGCGAGAAATAATGAGTGTGATAAAAGATTGAAATTAAGTGGGAGTCTTGAATTTTCCTACAGAAATGTAACAGGAATCTTTTCCTCTGTATACGAGTTTGCACCCACTTGAAAACATCTATACAAAGCTCTGCTCAAATCTTTGAAATTTCCCTGAGCTATACAAATTTCTCTGACCCTACGAGACTTCTGATTCCCTTTTATTCCTGTACGTAAGAGTGCAAGGCAAGTTTAGTGTAAGTACGAAGGTGTTGCCGAGTAGACCGCGACTCTTGTAACCAGCAATCACTCGCACGTGTTTCGTTTATAGAAAGTGAAATAAAAATTCAAACCCTTGCGCCAAATGAGTTGACCAATAAGGTTTAGAGATTCAGCACAAAGTCAGCAATTAGGTAACGCTATGAAGTTGTCTGAAATCCATGTCTTTTTAAGAATAGGATCTATTTCTTATTAAATAATTTACACTGATACAAACTAAACCTGCAGTTATTTACCGAGTAAATAATCGTAACACATTGATTTTAGAATATTTTAAGGTATTTCAAAAGAATTTAAGGTTTATCAAGAGATTTCAAGTATTTGGAGATGGTTCCTTTTTGTGAAGAGTTATCGATTTGCTCCACAGTGTAGTAATTACTCTTATGCAAATCTTACAAGCTTCTGAGCCATCAGCTCAGATCTTTCTTGCGGGTTATTGGATCTTTTTACATAGTTTGTATTGAAAAAAGAGCTACGATAAACCAGTTAATAAATCAGAACTGATGTATAAAATGAGTGTGGTAGATTTTCCAAGGAGGGTACCAGCATCAGAACTGGTAGCTCGGAAGCAAACATATCGTCGTAACAACCTCTCATTATTCAAACTTACAACGTTCCATCTATCTCAGTTTTACATCGCGAAGGTGAGCTGCGTGACGATGCCGTCATGCATTATTCACTGCTTCATATTGAAACTGCATCGGGTTTACATTGCCACACGGGGAAATGGAAACGCATTTTATCTTTCGCTTCAGGGACACCCGTCAAATAGGAGGGCGCCTGTGGTTTTCAGGCTGCAGGTACAAACTCAAATTGGAATTGTATTCGCATGGGATAAAAAGAAAAATAGCTCAAGGGTCCCTCCCTCCACCTTTTGCAAATATCTGTTCTATTCAGAAGAATAAAGTAATCTATAGTCCATAAATTTTGGAGCTGATGCAAATTGATCTTGAAATTTGTCTTGACACAAAAATTATTCAGTCAAGCATTGATTTAGCCGTGTTAAAAATACAGCATAATATACGGAAATTTTCATTTTTATATCTCTTTTGTAAAGATTCCTTGAAAGGCACTAGTAAAAACTTGAGAATTGGATCTTTATAATTTAAAAATGACCTTAGGGTACTAATGTGTCGAATAGCTTTTTCTATTCATAATCAGTCAAATAAATCAAACGAAGAAAGTATAATATGTAACTTTCAATATATTCCTGGGCATTATGTTGCCCTCATTCTCGACTTTTTGGTGAAAATCTCTGATCGTCAGATCAGGGAATAGATATATCTTATAAAGACTGAGAAATCTTAGTGTATATTCTTAAAACGTGGTGACATGTGCCTATTACGTCTTATGTGAGACCCCATACCTGTTTCGAGCGAACAATGACGTGCGGTGATGTATGTGGGTTACGGGTCGAGCAGCTGTTGCCCTCGACAACTGGTTCCTCACACTCCCGTGGGCGCTTACAATGTCACAATGATGTGTGAGCACTTGTGACAGCATCGTGTGGGTACTTCATACTGCATTGGAGTTTGTATTACTAGCGCTTGGTTGCACGCAGGGGGCGACTCTTGACGCTCTTCGAACAATGTAAACGGCTCGAGAATTTCCAAACCGGGACACAGGAAACCGATATTATAAGCCTGATAAGCTTTTACAGCGATAATTTGAACTATTGAATACTTGATCATGCGGTTCCTACTGTGTTACGACTGTGTTCATCAGTATAAAAGAGAAGAAGTTTATTCAAAGACATACGCAGTTCGAGAGTCTACTAGTTGCCTTCTTGAATAATGCAAGTGAATTGCTAGCTATGAGAAATCTAATGTCAATCTCATTTTTTCTCACACTACATTTTTTAATATTTTCATTTTCAATCGAGACGACTCAAGTTATAATCTCACAAAAGTGCCTTTAATTACAAACATCAAACTGTGTTTTGCGAAGGGTTAAATGACAGTCAATAATAAGAGAAGACTCGTTAAAGCGATGATGGCTGAGTGATTATTTCTTGCCGGATCCTCTCGAGCACGCCTTATCCCGTTTTGAGTGCTTTCCGCTCTTTTTGCCAAAGTTCGAAGAAGCGACACGACAGTCTTTCCGGAGAGGCGTGGCTGCCAAGCACGTTAACGAGTCTTGCAGAATCCTCGACTCACCATCTTGAGTCTTAACTCAACGGTAAATGAACCCCCATTATCTTTCTCTCCGAAAGATAATGGAATAACATGGCGGTGAAGTCGTTTGTCACGTCAAATTGTTTCCTTACATTTTTTCTAATAACTCTTCCTCAGATTTAAATAAAGAGTGACTTCACAATAATGAAAACGTCTTGGACTTTTTAGAGAAGGTTTAATGTAGATTATTAAGTTTTGTTTGCTGATTGTTGACCGGTTGGGGAATTTTAATGTAATTCTACAATCAGTTGAATAGTCGATTAAACTTTGCGGGAGAGTGAATTTCACCGAAAATTTATTGATGTATTTGTACATTTGAACAACCCTCCTTATCTAACCTTTGCCGTCTGTAAAACTTCAGGTGGAATCGCAGTGTAAAGATAATCTTTGGTTCATCTCGCATGTATGGTCGCAGAGCTATTGAAAATCATTCGCCATCTCGTGCAACATCCATTGAGCTCTTTTGCGGACTTTCTTCACGAACAAGCTTCTGTGATCGGGAGGGTTTATATTTTTCGGCTAACAAAAGGTCGTTAAAAATCCGTTAGATACGGTTGTCAGATAGGTGAGGATCTAGCGCGGTTACCAGAAGAGAAGCTCTCAAGTTGAGTTCTTTTGTGCGTGATTTGAATGCAATCGGGGAGCTAATCTCCGATCAGTGTCGAGCGTAACGCGATCCGACACTACGTGACGTGATGCTGGCTCGATAACTGACGAATGCAAGCCCTTCAACAGTCTATAGCCCTTACCAAAGAGGACAGCAAAGCTGGTAGGGAAATTATAATATAAACTACACTCAAGCGGTAGGTATCTAGTTGCACCAAAACTCGATTAAGCCAATGACCATTTGATCTCAACTATTTGCTATTCAACTAAACAGTAAAATAAAATTTTTAAAAATAAATAAAAGTTTGATAAATTTTCTGTCCAAACAAATAAGTTTAAAAATTACAAGAGTTTTTCTATTTTAAAAAAGAGAATCTACCAATATATCGAACAGATTGTTGTCGAAAACCTGATTTCTTACTTTTGAAATTGCGTAAATTTGTGTAAATGTATCGAATTTGAAAACTATATTCAGACTATTTTCGTTGTTAAAATTATTACTAATAAAAAGGTTATATAGAGATAGAAATTAATTTAAGGTCATAAAAATAGTTATTTTTATGTGAAAAATAAATTATTAGTGAAGCAAGAAAATATTTCAAAATATAAGGTTAGTGAATAATATTCGTGATATTAAAAAGATTACTCATAGTAAACTTATTTTCATGTGTTTTTGATCAGTTTTTTTTTCAGTATTTCAAATCTGGGTCCGGTCAGGCCGATCTGGACCCGATCTGGGCCCAGAGTCCCCGATCTGGGCCCGGTCGGGGCCACAGCAAAATTTCTAACCGGGAATCGACCAGAATTCTGGTTATTTTAACCAGAAAAAATAGTTAGGGTATATTTAACCCAAAATTCTAGTTATATTAACTAGGAATTTTTTTGTGTGTTAATATATGTATATTTCGTATATTTACATATCAATTACCATCAGAATTATGAGACTTTATGGGATTATAAAGTATTTTAAAAGGATTTGACTATATATTTTGTAGATTTTTGAGCATATAATTTCAGAAACTTTTAAGAGATTTTTAGACAATTACGAGATTTTATTGGATTTTCAGGAATTTCAAGTTATTACATTTCACGGGATTTTAAGTAATTTTATTGGATTCGATGATATTTTGGGAGATTCTAAGTCATTTTAATTTTTTCTCATTTAAGTAAGATATTAAGTAATTTTAAAGACATTTAGTTCCAGAAATTGAAAGGATAAGGTAATATTATAAGTATTGGATTTTCACGAATTTCATAAGTTTTAATAGGATTTTAATTAATTTTATGGGATTTGATGATATTTTTGGGAGATTCTAAAAATTTTTAAGCGACTTTAACATAGCTTATGAGATATTGAGTAATTTTAAGGAGATTTATTATCAGTAAAGAATTTGGTGAGAATATATTAACTTAATTTGAGGACTTTCAAGAGAATCCCATGACATGTCATGGGATTTTTAATAATTTTAAGAGGTTTTACGATATTTTAGTGATATTTAGTAATTTTAAGGACTTTTAAGTAATTCAAGGGATTTTAGGAAAATTCATTGGATTTTCAGGAATTCTAAGAGATTTAATTAGATTTAATGGGATTTTGAGTATTTTTAAGAAATCAAGTGAATTTACATTAAAAGTTATCTCACCAAATTATATTTTAAGAATAAAAAGTTCTTAATTATTTTTTCTGCTATCAAAAGGTACGTGCAAAAACGAGAAACTAATTATTGGATCATAATTGCTAGTGTTTATAAAAAAGAAGATGGACAATTTTAAAGTTGCCTATTTCTTTGACAATTGTTTCCTTTACTTTACTTTCATAAATTGTGTCTAGTTAGTTTTTACAGAGAATTTTAATTATTTTATACAATTTAAAATCTATTTTTTTCCGAAAACTTCTCACAATCGAGAATATTCTCGAGAATTTAAAAACTCTGGATGATGAGCTCCGAGCATTTGGCCGTCACAATGATGGAGTAGCACAAAGGTTGACATGACAATCTGATTTTTACGATGCATTCAAAAAATATGGTAGATTTATGAGACCAATAGATGATTTTGTCGATGGTCGTTTGACGATCGGAAAGTCGCAAAGTGAACGTCATTCGTCACGCGAAAAGAAGAGATAAACTATAAAGAAGAAAACAGAATAGGGAGGGATGAAAAATGGGTCGAGGCTTTGCTGGAAGGTGATTCGATCGGGGGAGGTGTAGCTGGGTCGTCAGGCACATGATAGAGTGGGCCTATGCGTTTCTCTCGTAAATAGCGTGATTGATCGATATTATATTCATAACAGGCAACGACTTGTCATCAATCATGCCCCGCCGCGTATACATAACTTCGGGTCTCGGTAATATACGTACCTAAACTAGAATAATATATCGCGCCTTCAGTTCGCATGTTGTACATCGGGTGCTCTAGAAACATTTGAATCCCCTGCTTTGGAAATGGCATCAACCACGAGGGCGCCTTAAAATTCATGCTACAAAGAGATTTAATGCTCAAGCACCTTCTATTCAAATTTCAATCTATGCGATTCTTCAAGGTATCAGATATTTCTTCTGAAAGAATAAAGAATGAAGAATACCTTTGTCACTCCTTTCAAGGATGAAGATTGGTTCCCTGCTTGCGCAGAATGAGAATGCAGATTATGTATAGAAACGATTAAGATTAATATTCAAATACCTTTCTGATTTCCGCACCGTTAATATTCTGAGAAAAGCTTCTGTATATCATCTCAATAATGCGAAATCAAACGAATTGGGGTTTTTTGTTCATGAATTTGTTTTATATTGCTTGCGGTTTATCAAACTTGAAGATTCTATATTGACTGAAACTTTTACGAGTCATCAATGAAATCCCTATTTTTCTGCTGTCTGCTTTTCAAACTGTTTTAGTGTTGTCCCCTTATACGCTCGGCTTTCCCCATTTACATACTGCACCCACCTATCCACCGCGAAATATGGACTTTTCCCAAGTTCGCTCGAATCCTCGTGCAGGTGTACCATTAATCTGAAATGTCGGCGGAGCCAAGATTCCCGACATCCGGTGGTTGGGGTTGAAATGTGTTCTCTCTATAATACTTTAGGTATCTGACACTATATATTGGCAAATGGGATATCAGGCTTGATCCATTAGGTTCGGTGATTGCTGTAATGACGTTAATGCTTTTTAAAAATATTTCCATTCACGAGAATGGATCGGAATAAGTTGTTCGCGTTTATTTATCACCTCGTTTACTTGATATATCAATCAGGGGGTCAAATACGTAAAATTTTATATTTCACTTTTCACCATTCACATTTCAAATTTTGCAGTTTAAAACCTTAAGATTTATTGTTTAAAATTATCGTTTACTGTTAATGCTTTGCATTAAATATAACCATTAACATTTGCTATTAGTATTTAACATGAAAATTTCACCATTAAAATTTCCCATTCTGGATGAACAGTGTGAACATATCTCAGGGAAGTCACGGAAATGTCAGTAGGGAATAAAAAAATTTATCATTTTTTTCCCTTGATTTTGTCAAATAAAGGAAATGTCAGGAAATGCGAGTAGCTGTTAGGGAAATGTGAAGTGAATTTATAAAATTTAAAGGAATTTCACCAGATTTTAAAGAATGTTAAAGGGATTTTATGATATTGTATAGAATATTAATTAATTTAAAAGACTTTTAAGGGATTCGAGGGATGTTACGGAATTTCATGGAATTTTAAATACTTGTAAGATATTTTATGATATTTTATGAGATATTAAGTTATTTTTAAGGAATCCAACGAGATTTTATAGAATATTAAGTAATTTTGCTTCCTCATAGAGGAAGCTATGTAGTGGTGATGTCCGGATGTGTGTGTGTATGTGTATGTGTATGTGTGCGTGACGATCCAGCAATTTCTTGAAAACGCGTAGAGATAAATTGATGAAATTTTGCATAGTTATTCCACTATATACCTAGTTGAATTTCTTATAAGGGTTTAACAACATATTTAATTTTACAAGTTTTATGTACTTTTAACATTTTCGTAAAATTCATTTTTCCACTATAACTCCTCAAATATTGAAAATTTAAAGCTGGTGTAAGGGAAATGAAGATTCCTTTCATCAAGACGAATCGATTGACCTATATGATTAATGCATTTCATTAAAAAATAAGGAAGTTATGTTTATTTATAATTTTGAAAGTTAATTTTTCGCTCTATATTTTCAAATAATCAAAATCTTGAGTTGACGTAAGGAAAATGAATATTCTTTATGTCGAGACGAATCGATTGACCTGTATGATGAATGCATTTAATTGTGAAATAAGAAAGTTATGGTTAATTGTATTTTTAAAAAACTAATTTTTCGACTATAATTTCTGAAATAATTAAAATTTAAAGCTGATGTAAAGAAAATGAAGATTCTTTGTGTGTAAACGATGTATGTCAATATTAAAAATTATTATTTGAAATTAAAAAAAAATGTTCAAAAAATATATAAACTTCGTATTGCTTCCTCTATGAGGAAGCAAATCATATTTGCTTACAGGAAGCAAAGTGCTCATTGAATGAGTACAAAAGTTGGTACAACTTCACAGCTAGTTAATGTTTTTTTAAGGAAATTAAAGGGATTTTAAAGAATTTTACGAAACTTATGAAGATTTCTAAAATTATTCAAGGAATTACAAGTTTCTATATTTCAAAAATTATAAATTTCTCAATTATTTTATATACTAGAAAAAGGTGTGCAAAGACGAGAAATTAATTGCGCCCAGAGCGCGCGGATTATAATTTCAAGTAATTTAAATAAACAACGGCTTAGTTTTGCTTTAGGAAGCAATTCATTGTAATTTGACATTCTTTCTCAATGCTAGATTTAAACGAAGGTGTGCCTTATCTCGGTGTCAGGGTTGTTAAAAAAAGGCATCTGGCTGGGTAAACATTTTCTATTATGGCAGGGAAGAAATAACTGGTTTTTAATTGGGACTCGAGTGCACCTCGTACGAGTATTCATGCGCTTGGGTGTGCTCTTATTCGCTGGTTGATGGTAGTGCATGACAATGGGGTTCAGTGCTGACACGGTAGCCTTCCCTTAGCTGCCACTCAAAGCCCCTCAGGTAACGCGATCCCAGCAGCCTAAATAAACAGTCTAGAATAAATAAAAGCTATTTGAAACATCAGACCAGTGTTTGCCTAGCTGTCAGGGTAGTGGATGGCAAACGAGCTCTACTCTTGGTCGGAATGGATATTGAATCGGTCGCTTTCAGCCCACCGCCCACGCCATTCGGTATTATACCACCGCAGGCATTAAAATAATAATGTTTCTATCAATGGAACCACAGCTAATATGATCGACCTGACAAAAGTCCTCTGAAAAGATTTCAAAATCGATCCGTCAAGTATATACTTGCCTAATTCTAATCCTTGTTTCTCTTAAAATTGCCACTCTCCACCTAAATAAACTCAAACTAACATTTGCCGCTAACCAAGTGTAAGTTATTTCAACATAGGATTTCAATACAAGAGTAAAAAATTAGAATTTCTAATTTATTGTAATAAATCAGCAAGTAGAACAAAGTTACAATGTTACAAGTAAATGACATTGACAGTCGCTGTTCTTTCGTCTATCTTGCAAGCTGTCAATCAGCGTGACATCAAGCGACGCCCTCTTTATTATACATTCAATTATTAGGCGCTGCATATGACAAGCGCTATTGCATATTTATATCTGCCAGCGAAGTCGAAACTCAGTGGGATAAGGAGAGAGGGGTTTCTCTGACAGCCTGTCACGAGCATACGTTATCCTTAATAAATGGGGATACGCCGAGACGATGGTATAATTTCAATATGGAAGAAGAAGCTATCAACTCTTATACGTAACCTGATTATTATGATGATATTGTGCATCTTGACTGCATCGTTTATAATGACGAATGTCGAGATGCATTAACTATTATCGGCTGCTAAACACCCGTCTCAGTAATTGATACTGTTATGCATGAAGAAACTTTCAGTCCACTTATGATCTATTTGAGAGATATGTCAGTACCAGTTTTTCTCTTAAAAAGATAGTGATATTAATTTAAAGAGTTTCCGCTTTTGCTACCTTGAGCATCAATATTTTCTTGACAAATATTATTCGGGATCAAAATAAAATCTCCAGTTTCAGAAGTCGGAAGTCTTGTATTATCGAAACGTCAAAGTTGCTCGAAAAGTAAACATCAATATTTAATTTAGCTACCGTGGTGTTCTCTACGGTTTAAAATATGTCGCAAAGTGGCATTTTGATGAACACACAATGGAAGATATTCGCCTACAAAAGATATATTCGCCCACGAAATGGCGAGCACTGAATGAACGTGTGCGGACAAACATCGCCCACGGCGATTGGGTCTATACGAAAACAAAAAAAAAACAGTCTTGTTTTCGTTGCCTATCGTCGCCTGCTTTGATATACGATACTTTTCTGCCGTGTGGGCCACAGCATTCGAAAGGTGACTGTCCAGGCATAACTGTCTCTTGCTGCCTCTTTATGCAAACCTATCCTAACAAGCATTGATGGAAAGGAAAAAATGACGCAGTGAAAAAAATTCGAAAACAATTTAGGATCGCAATTTTTGTTTTATTTTCATCATTTTTTTTTTCACCGGGAAGAAATGAATAGAATTTATTCAAGATTGGACAATATTTTATTAATACTTTAAAACATCTGTTTTAATTTTTTCAGGCCATTTCAGTAATAAATGTGGGTAATACGGGTGGCCGCCCGTCGAGCCTCGCCTCGAATTTGCACCGTCCTTCTGCAGGCTACAGGCTGCATTAACATTTTCATCTGAAATCAAAACGGTACCGTGATTATTTTAAGAACAGGTTTCTTGAGAATATGAACGCAACCCCGATCGAAAAAATAAATTTCATACGTTTGAAAAGTGCTTAATTGAATAAGTACAATTTTTTGGCACTTTTTAAAACTATTTTGCAATAAAAAAATACCTTAAACAATAATATTGAATCAGAGTTAGCTTCAATTAGAGCGAAATAATGTAAAGAAAATATGTAGCAATGATGATGAAATGAAATGAGTAATGAAAAAGTACAGTGAAAAGGACGCCAGCACGACTTGTCACTGTAAAGTTTTCTACTACTCCCACCATTACACATCCATCATACGACACTGGTAGGGAATAACATCATAAAATTTCGCTCCAGTTGGTGTGATTTCATAAAGTTGTTGCACCTCTTGAAGTGGCTTGATAAAGTTTTCGCTCCTCAATGAAGTGACTTTATCATACTCAAGAACACTTTAATAAGGAAACTCAACTCCACTGGAGGGGGTGAGCAAGAAAACGTAGTGGACGGTGGTGGTGGAAAACAACCACGGCTACGCAAAGACACTGCGCATATACTCTGCGCAGTCATACTCGAGTATCACCGTCTACTACACTTTTGGGCTCACGTCTGCCTTACCCCCTCCACCGGAGTTAAGCAATTATAATTTTATAATCTTGACAAGTGTAAAAAGATAACAAGGACACTTAACAAATATGATTTTTGTTATGATGATCTATTCCTCATAAATCAATCCCATACTGTTTTCTCATAACATTCCAATGAAGGAAAACCTATTAACTCAAGCATTAATAAAATCTTTCTCTCTGGAGACTCAGTAGTCGTTTTATGATTTGTATTTCGTATTATCATCCTGATGCTTATTACTAAACCGGAAACACAATGTAGATTCCTTTTCTTCACATGCAACTACCGCTTGACTTTGAAATAAGTATGTGCTGTGAATTCTTGATACAGCTTGTCAGCTTAGACTATTGAAACATGTCATTAATATTTCATTTTTAGCGGATTCACCGTGATACATGACTAGCGTCTGTGGTCCTCGAAAGAGAAAAGTTTCAGAGACACATACAGCATAAATAATGATGTCTTCTCCTAACTTCCATTCAGTTACCACTCCCTGTAACGAAGGGGAGTCTTCCACCAGTGAGTGACTGACAAACCCCTCTGTCCACGTCATATTTCATAATGTATAAATGAGATTAGGATGCATTGTGACGGGACTTAAATCTCATTTACATGCTAATCTCTATACGCGTTTCGGATGCATCTTTTGTTAGTAAGGATCTCACTTCTCAAAAAGAGGCAAGGAAATAGAAATGTCATGCAGTTCTACGAATTGATGTTAAGGATTATGTTAACTATCTATCCATTCGAATATATTTATTTATGTAACGCAGGCATAATTTAATCGTTTTATCAGTCTCTTTATAGTTCTGAAAATGACCTTTTACGCGATTGGTGGGGCGTATACTGTACAATTTTCTCTATATAATAATCCTAAGACTATTATAGCGTTATTATCGCGAATCTGCCTTTGCCTCGGTCTATTATCCTACTTCGATACTGATACCTGTGTGCATTCAATGCTACTACACCTATATCACTTTTGCTATCACAATCGTCACAAAATTTGTAATCCGTCCATTCTGTTCATTCTATTCACGATGGAAAAAGGAAATCGTGTTGACAGTGGTTAATTTCTTACGTCCAAACTACCCGAATCTGATAAGGAAGGCTTAAAGCCTCTTTCTGATCCAACGTATTAATAAAATTCTTACAAAAACTTTCCTAATATATAGTAAAGGGCTTGATACGCCGAGCGACAGTTTGCGTTACAAGTCAAGGCAGATACAGACCAAATTTCACTACTAGGTGTGGCACAATGTAGTATTAAACAATTGTTTCTCGATAAAGTAACTCAACACAAGAAGTCACTATAATTCCTCATAGTCTACTTTGAAGCCCCGTGTAACTTTCCCAGTTTGTCGTTGACTCGATTATCGCCAGCATCGGGAAACCCTTATTCGATTTGGAAGAGCCGCAAGGCTTATAGCTTGCTCACATGAACGAGCAAGAACAGAAGGGAACTTGGATGTCTGGGCAAGTGTCCAGATCGGGATCGGCCAATTGTATTCCCGAGCGAGTCTTCTTTTCGGCGACCTAAAAATCCAATCCAAGTTCCTACCAAACGATCTCGCGGGACCTCCTTGTCGTGGACCGTACATTGTTCTAAATCGTGCGACTCACCCCTGTAGAGCCCGGCTTTATGCCAGCGTGAACCAGCCAACTATATGCCGTGCAAGAAAACACAAACTTCATACGTTACGAGGAAACTACCGCATCGAGGGTGGCAAGGGTGAAGGTGGAGGAGAACAAAAGACCTTTGCAGGGACATTAAGAAACAAGAAAATACGTGGCGCTCGACTATACAGACGCTCGTAAAGAAAAAGCCATGGAGCTTGCACGACTATACAGTTCCGAAGACGAGCTTTCTGGAAGAAGTTATTCGGCGAATTTCGAGGAAGAACTTTTTTCCCATTGTGATATATACCAGTTGCATGTCTAATATTCTAAAACAAGATAACTTTGCTGAAATATTCAACTGGATTTTTTCTCGTAAGTAGGATTCAGGTTTCATTAAAATGAAGCTAAAGTTGAAATTGACATTAACTACAAACCTGTATCTGAATTTCAAAAGAAACTAGAGCTCTAGACATCGTGAGATTTCTACCCAGGTGATGAAGCTGAAAAGAGGATGTAAACGGTAGAAAAGCTACGAGCCGGATCAATATCAATTTTCCCAAGAAGTGCTACCAATCCTGTCACTTTTCGCGTCTTGCTATCCCAGCTTATCTACTATATAGGTAGACTGCTTACGCAGAGAATGATTATCCGGGCACTTTGGACCGCTACCTACCGTGTTTCTTGATTACTATCGGCACAGCTGCGCCCACAATTTGTGTTTCCCGTCAACCGAACGTAAGAGAGCCGTCCGTCAACGTCTGGCCCATAACGATGCAGAAGCCAGAACCTCGGCAAGTCTGCTTAGATAGATGTTTATAGGTGTATCAATCTGAAATAGTGTTGGAATACTGATCGTGAATGTGGGCAAAGGAAAGAAGTAGAAAGAACGAAATACGACACCGAATGAAAGGATCTCTCGACAGGTACCGTGATCGGTTGTTAAGAAATCCTATCCAGCAGTAGCTTGCTTAAATTAATAATATGTTTAGTGGACTCTAAAATTGCACTATCGCCCAATCAAACTGGAAAATAATTCTAGAGAATCAATTTAAAATCCTTTGAAGTTTTTTATTTCTAATATATCTTTAAAAAATTGCATTGCTCGTGTATGTGTATATGGTAGTTATTAATTTAGGATCTGGAGGGGTATCGTAGTTCAAATAAATCCAATAGATGGCGCTTCGATCAGGTAGTCCTGCTTTTTAATTGTTTGTATAGCAAAGTTACTAAAATTCATTAATAACTTGATTCTTTTTATAAATATAAAAAGAACATAGTTTTTAGTAACAACAAGAGTAGCTGTTATTAATTCTTTTATAAAAAAGACATGCATTTCAGACAACTCCATATTTTGTTCCTCATTATGCATTATCTTTTAGCTAACTTTATGCGTAGTGCGAATAGACGAAACACGCGTGCTCAATCTCGTAACGTAAAAAAATTTACGAAAACGTGTAATTCAATATTAGGAAAATTAAATATAAGGAATAAGACTCAAAAAAAAAAGAAAGATGATTCAAAAATACCGACAATCTCATAAAAATTTAAAAACTGACTTTGACGCTCAAAACGAATTTGCACCGACATTAAAATAATCGTGGGTCGTTTTAGACCCAGTGCGAACTTCAACTGCTGAAGAACGATCTTTGAATACAATTTTATCATGCGAGAAACGCGATTCATCACAGAGGGTTTTCTAGTCCTAAAATTTTTTTAGGGTCGAGGTAGGAATATAAGAGATTTATGAGATTTCATTGGATTTTTAGGAATTGCAAGGGTATTTATGGGATTTGATAATATTTTGGACTACTTGCCTTTCTATGTTCTTTTCTACAATCAATGACAATGCTAATTCATTATCTAACAAGACAGCCTTTAATTTAAACATGGCTGCCTTCATTTCTATACTTTCCGAATTCGATTCGAGATTTTCATGCGGTGTCTTTTTTATAATAGAATTTCAAGAATTTTAAAGTATTTAACCAGGTTTCATAGAAATTTGAGTAATTTAAAGTTCCGAATAGTGGTTACCCCAGATTTATTTGATACTACATATACTTACGTATTTTGACGTGCTGATTACGAAAATGATAATGAAAGTTGGCGCAAATTTGAATTTAATGAGAAAAATCATAAAAACTCCATGAAATCATGATTTTTTGCGATTATCTCAGCTAATATACAAACTTTAAAAAAATGTTTCCAACAAAAGTTATAGATTTTATCGAAATGGAAATCAATGTTAAAGAAAATTACTATAAAGACAATGGTAAAGGAAAATTGTAATGGAAATGGCAAAAAGAATGGTAAAGGGAAATGGCAAAGGGAATGGCAAAGGGAATGGAAAAGGGAATGGCAAAGCGAATAGCAAATGGAATGGCGAAGGGAATGGTAAAGGGCATGGTAAAAGGATATGGCAAAGGGAATGGCAAAGGGAAATGGCAAAGGGAGTGGTAAAGGGAATGAGAAATGGAATAGTAAAGGGTGAGAAGCTTAAGTATAGGTACCACACCAAAAGGAATCGAGATATGATTGTAATCTTTGTATCATTGATTTTTTTGAAAAATATTACTCGTAGACAAAAATGTTTCAAACAAAAAATGTGTATTTCGATGAGATTTACAGCTTTTGTTTGAAACATTTTTTTAATTAAGCATATTAGCTGAGATAATCGCAAAAAACCATAATTTTATGGTTTTTCTCATTAAATTCAAATTTGTGCCAACTTTTACTATCATTTTCGTAATCAGCGCATCAAAATACATAAGTATACGTAGTGTCAAAGAAATCAAAGGTAACCACTATTCGTAACTACACCCAAGGGATTTTAAGGAATTTTGTAAAACTTATACTTTTGTTGAATTCAAAGAAATTTTTTTTTAATTCATAAAAATTGATTTCATCCGATTAAAAAAAATTTGAAGGAATTTATGAGATGTTTAATTCAAAGATATTTTTCATTGAATCTATATCAACGATACGTTTGTATGATACATTCAAAATTTTATCGAAGTGTAGAGTGTACTGAAATTAGACAATGAATTTAAGGAATTTAAGGAACTAAACGAGAAATTAAAAAAGGAGACAAGTTTCTCTGTTTTTAAAAATTATAAATTATTTTGCATACTTCGAAATTCTTTTCAAAATTTTTAAATCCTTTGATTTGAAATTTTTTAGAATCCTCTAAATCTTTTTAGCAAAAGGTGTGCAGAAAAGAAAAATTAATAGCGCGCAGAGTGCGTGGATTATAGTTGCTAGTATCATTAAAATCCCGTTAATACACAAATATTTTGAAATCACTTGAAATTCCTCTACAATTTCTAAAAATTACTTGTAATCTCTCGAATTCGTTTTGAATTTATAACAATAACTTAAAGTCTCTTGAAATCTTTTTAAAAATCTTCATATCTTTAAAATCATGTAAAATTGCTTTAAAATCCTTAAATTCCTTTAAAGTTCTTTTAAAATCCTTTCAAATTCTTTAATATTGTTTGAAATACTTTTAAATGCTTAAAGAAACTTAAATGCCTTAAAATCACTTGAAATATATGAAAATTAATTTAAATTCTTTAAAGCCAGTTGAAATCTCTTGAAATCCTTTATAGAATATCTTGATATCATTGAAATCTTTTGAAAATCCTTTAAAATTGTTCAATATCATTTAAAATTCTTCCACATGCCTAACAAACTTTTGAAGTTAACTTGAAAGCTTTTTGAAACTCCTCTGAATTTTTTTGGTATTCTTATCACAATTTTCGTAATAGTTTATAGCCTTCTAACAGGAACAACTGATTCCAATTTTACTGAATATCGATATAAAAAGTTTGTTCTTACATTTTGAAATGATATTATACTAAATTTTAGTCCATTTCAAATATTTGCTCCAATGAAACATTTCTCTTCTTCTATATCCTGACAAGTCAATGATTGATACTCATATTACATATTCATAGAGTATTTTTATGATCGCATTTTCATTATTGAAAGCAATTTCCGTTAGCTGGGGTATTATACTTTCATAGTTTGATGAGCTTGTAAGTGTCAAATGTAGAAAAGCTTTTGAGAGTCGTTTTTCAAAAGGTATGGTGTCTGAAAAAAAAAAATGAATCACGTTAGTCAGGCGTCGTCGGAGTCGAGCGACGAAAACCCATTTCCGTGGGCGGCATTAGTACACGTGTCACCTGAGGGCATAAAAGGGACGTGGTTGATGGAAGGATAAATAGCAGCAGTGTCGTGACACGGAACAGTGACCGGGCGGCCAACTGTTCTCCCGTTGGATGGAGTGACAGCTCCACGACAAGTTGACATGTTTGTACAGAAGCCGCACAATGAACGTACGGGGCATTAACAAATACATATTACCCGAGGGCAGAGATGTACTTTTTCCTTGATGTGTGAGTGTTTATAAAGAGAAGTTCATCGAGGACAGGTGGCCAGGTCTCGTATATGTCCAGCATTCACTTCAGCAAGAACTACTTGTACAACAAGTGTAACCGCCACTTGCAGAAGCTGCTGACGCTGCCGATCCAGTTTTTGCCACACATTTGTTTATCGATCTCTTCCTTTCTAGCAGGACGAGTTTTCATTAGCCCTACATCTCTCTGTCAGACTTCATCATTCATTTACAAATATGTTTCAAAGAGAACCCGTTTACTGTCTTGTTTTTATTTTTATCAATTAGTCAAACTTTTAATTGACTTCAAGTCATCCTGTATTATTTATTATTATCCTATCTTAAAAAAGAGATGTTACCAATATATCGAACACATTGTGGTCGAAAACCTGATTGATTGCTTTGAAAATTGAGCAATTTTTTTGAATGTATCGAATTGGAAAACTATCTTCATACTATTTTTGTTGTCAAAACGATTATTAATAAAAAGGTTATATAAAGTAATAAAAACAATTATTTTGATGTGAAAAATGAATTATTAGTGAAGCATAAAAGTATTTCAAAATATATACCTATGGATAGTGAATATTCTTTGAGAAATTTTAAGTAATTTGAGAGACTTTTAAGAATTTTAAAGTATTTTAAGAAATTGCATAAAATTTTTAGTAACTTTAAGAGATATAATAAGAATTCATGGGATTTTGAGTATTTTAAGTAATTTTAAGAAATATAAATTAATTTTGTGAAATTTAAAAGAATTTCATAAGATTTCATAGGATTTTGAGTAATAATTTTAAGGGTTATATTGATAGGTTGTTGAATTTAAGAAATTTTATGGAACATCAAGGAATATCAAGGAATTTAAAACAATTTCTCTAGATTTTTAGTATTAAGTAAGTTTAAAGACTTTTAAGGAATTCATGAGATTTTACGGGATTTCATGGAATTTTAAATACTTGTAAGATATTTTATGAAATTAAATTAACTTATTTTGAGGAAATTTAAGAGATTTCATGAATTTTCATGGAATTTTTAATAATGGGATTTTATGATATTTTCTGGATATTTAGTAATTTTAAGGACTTTTAAGGAACTGAAGGGATTTTACGAAAATTGAGTGGATTTCGACAAATTATAAGAGGTTTATTAAGATGTCATGGAACTTTCAGTAATTTTAAGGAATATCAATTAATTTTGCGAAATTTAAAGGAATCTCATAAGATTTCAAAGAATATTTAGTAATTTTAAGGGTTACATATAACAGTAAGTTGTGGAATTTTAAGGTCTTTTAAAAAATTCAAGGGATTTTACGAGATTTTATTGAATTGGCAGGAATTTTAATTGATTTTATGACATTTCATAGGATTTTTCTTATAATTTCAAGGAATTTTACGATATTTTATGGGGTATTTAGTAATTTTAAGGACTTTTAAGAAATTCAAGGGATTTTAAAAAATTGCAGTGGATTTTCAGAAATTTTAAGAGATTTAATCAGATTTCAAGGGTCATTGAGTATAATTTTAAGGAATATCAAGTGAATTTACAAAAATTAAATATTGAAGCATTGAAAGTTCTGCGCCATTAGTTTGCTTTTCTTTTTTAAATTTCAAGTCATTCAAAAGCCAATCAGGTTTGCAACAACAATGTGTGCGAGATTTTCGAGGTATTTCGTGACATCATTTTTTTAAGATATAGCATAGGTTTATTGATTTTAAGACCGGTGGCACACATTTTTGCATAACGCTTACCGCATAATGCAAAAATCTATATTATAACTTATAAATCTATCTAAATTATCTATATTATATCTATATCTATAAATGTGTATATGAATAACTTATAAAGTAAAAGTATCACACTTTAAATAAAAATAAAGTATCATAAAATATAAAATGTAAAAACAAAGGCAGATTTTATTAGAGAGGAAAATTAGATTTAAGTTCATTCATATTTCACGCAACATAAGGAACGATTTATTCGTAAAAGTAATTAATTTAATAAATACATAACAACTATTATTTTTTAAAACGCAAAATAAATGTAGTAATTATTTAGATTAAATACAAAAATCAAGAAAATGTTTTAAGTTTTTAAACTACATAGCTTGTAACTGTTATTAATATAAAACTGAAATTAAAAAAATTTAATTATATCTCTGTTAGGAATGAATAAATAAATTATCATAAATTATAACATTCAGAAATAAAGCTAATTAATAAACTATGTATAGTTCAAACTGTATTGGCATGACCCGATTGATTTACACACTATAGTATAGAAAAAGTGATGTTACGTGTTTCTCTTCTGTTATTATTCACAATGTATTTATTTATTTTGCTTATTAAATTTAAATGGGAAATATTGATCTTTTTAGGTGGTCGCTAAGATTTACATTTACTACAGCTTTAGTTGTAAGTTCTTTCCGATAATGTGAATATGATAGAGAGTGGAGTGAAAATATTTCTGTTTTAAATAAAATTGACAATAAGTTTTAGGTGATAAAATGAATTCAGTATTGTGCCTGATTTTTCTTCAGTTATGCTTCATAAACAATAACACTGGGACAGTCAGGCAATTAGTAAAATATTATGTTCTAAATTCTATTGCGGATGATCGTAAACTGGATACACCGACACCTGTAAAATTTCTACGCATTCATCTCAACCACAGTAAGTTTATTTACTGTAAATATAATAATCTTTTAAATATAATGTTTTTAGTTTTAATAAAAGTAAATGTAATATGAATAAGGTGCAGATCCATGGATAGTTTATAAAAAACTTAATTGGGAACAAAGCGAAAATCACAGTCTAATAGTTGAAGAAAATTTAATGCAAACAATTTTTTCTTTAGAGCTGAAATGTATCTTGTGTAGAACTAGAAAATGTCGTCCAGTTTCATTAAAATCAGTAAACAACTTACAAATCCTAATATTATATTTTAAAAAATAATTAATTTTTGTATTTCACGGTAACATCGACATTTTTTTTTTGTATGAATTCTCTAAGGATCTGGAACGGTTTGGAAATTTCACGATGCAACCTGTTATGGAAAGTCCTACTCCTGGAATTTTTAACGAAACCAGTAAAACTTGGAATGGTGGAATGAGTATGCTTCAAAATGGTCAAGCTGATATTGCATTATATATGTATCCTGTTACCTCCGAAAGACGAACAACTGTCGATATTTCAGTAAAGCTAATGATTGGAAAGATATGTTTATTTGTAAAGCGACCATCAAATAAAGTAATATTTTCAAGATCTGGATATTGGCAAGTACGGAATGTTACTTTTATTATTTACTGCAATGGCTCTTCTGACATTCATGAAAAAGAAAGTAGAAAAAGAATTTCATTACGGAAGATATATGCTAAAAGAATTCCTGCAACTTTTGGGAATTCTCTGTCAGCAAGGTTTATCAGGTAACAATCGATCACAATCGATACAGGGTCTATAATATGAAAAGATGTGAAGTTGTATCAACTTTTGTGCTCATTCAATGAGCACTTTGCTTCCTCATAGTGAAAACATTAAGAAGTTAATATATTTTTTTAACAAGGATTATTTATTTTAAATAATAATTTTTAATATTTAAAAAAATTCCTCCTGTTACACTCTTTCTAATTTTTCCCCCTCTACCCCCTTCTTCCAACCTCCCTCACTACCCACCAATTCCACCCTTCTTCCTGTCACCAAACTCTCCAAATCGTTCCTCCTTCTATTTAAAAAAAAGGAATCTTTTACTTTTTCCTATTAGTTTTTAATTGAGATTATTTGAGAATTTACAATAGAAAAATTAATTTTTGAAAACTAAAATTAACCGCATAACTTTCTTATTTTTTTTATGAAATGCATTAATCTTATAGGTGAATCTATTCGTCTAGACTAGGGTGGTCCTTATTTTTCAATTTTCGATTCTTCTTTGTCTCACCCCACTTATTTTGTTATAATGACCAAAAAAATGATCTTAACATTTTCCTCAAAGCAGTCAAAGATTCTTATGTAATTAACATGGGGAAAAGTACCGTCCAACTTCAATTGCAGGTATTTTTTATATATTTCACTGGAATCCATTGGCTCTGTGCATATGTGATCTTAGACTATGTTAAAAAAACACATCTAAACCGCAATTGATAACAAAATCTCGTCAAATTTATACAAAAGATTGATTTATTTACACTTGAATTGCCCGAATTTCACCTTCTCGAATTTCACAACTTCCCGAATTTCACCGACAGGTTTCTCACTAATCACATTAATCACTGCGCATGCCATGGCACTAAGCATCTGATTGGTTGCTATTGGCGGGCAGTTTAAACTGCTGAACAATACGCAATACGCATGCGCAATTGGTATGACATTTGAGAGTAGGAATTTGGTGAAATTTGGGAGGTTCGAGTTTATTAGAAAGCACATGATGACAATTGAAACCCTGAAAAGATGTGATCGAGAAACGAAGAAATAATGAGTAAAAAAAAAATTGGCTGCTATTTGAATATTTTCAAAATTTTGAATTTTCATTGTCATCAGGTGCATTTTAATAATTAAATCTACCTTTTGTATAAATTTGACGAGATTTTGTTATCAATTGTGAAAATTGTAATTTTGGTTCAAATTTCAGGATCCGCCATTTTTTAAAGTTTTGCAAAAAAAATTTTTCGTTTAGATGTGTTTTTTTAACATAGTCTAAAGATCACAATTGCACAGAACGAATATATCTAATACAGCTTGAAAATGTGTAGAGATAAATTGATGAAATTTTGCATAGTTATTCCACTATGTATCTAGTTGAATTTCTTATAAGGGTTTAACAAAATATTTAATTTTACAAGTTTTATGTACTTTTATAATTTTAGTAAAATTAATTTTTTTACTATAACTTCTCAAATATTCAAAATTTAAAGCTGATGCAAGGAAAATGAAGATTCCTTTCATCGAGACGAATCGATTGACCTGTATCATTAATGCATTTCATTGAAAGATAAGAGAGTTATGGTTAATTGCGAGGGGTTGACAACTCGTGAAATCAGGTGTACACTTGCACTGAAATCTTCTGAATTCTCTTGAAATATCTGAAATCTCCTGCACAGAAAAAACAAGGACTGAAAGTGTTTACAGCTGAAATCAGTTTTTAGGCTGAATTTCAGTCTTAAGTCAGTTTTTAGTCTTGTTTTAAGACTAAGAAATCTAAAAACAAGACTTCTCAGTCTTCTAAAAACTTCTAAAAACAATATATAATCTAAAAACAAGACTTCTTAGTCTTAAAAAAAGACTTAAAACTGACTTAAGACTGAAATTCAGCCTAAAAACTGATTTCAGCTGTAAACACTTTCAGTCCTTGTTTTTTCTGTGTGAAATCTCTGAAGTCACGTGAATTCAATTGAATTTTCTTGAAATCTCCTGAAGTCAGTGAAATCTTCTGAAGTCACATGAATTTTCTTGAAATCTCCTGAAGTCAGTAAAATATTCTGAAGTCACTTGAATTCGCTTGAATTCACGTGAGTTCAATTGAATCCGCCATCAAATTGATGGTGAATTTTTTCTGAAGTCACTTGAAATCATGTGAATTCACTTGAAGTCACGTGAATTCATTTGCATTTTCTTGAAATCTCCTGAAGTCATTGAAATATCCTGAAATATCTTGAAGTCAGAAGTAGGTGTACACCCGCTTGGCCGAATTGTCAACCCCTCGTTTTTCGACTATAATTTCTGAAATAATTAAAATTTAAAGCTGATGTAAAGAAAATGAAGATTCTTTGTGTCTAGACGAATCGATTCACCTATAAAATTAATGCATTTCATAAAAAAATAAGAAATTTATTCTTTGTACATTTTCTTTGAATTTTGATTTTTCAAAAAGTTGTAGTAGAAAAATCAATTTCATTAAAATTATAAAAGTACATAAAACTTTTAAAATTCAATAATTTGTTAAACCTTTATAAGAAATTCAACTAGGTATATAGTGAAATAACTATGCAAAATTTCATCAATTTATTTCTAAGCGTTTTAAAGAAATTGCTAGATCATGAGACACACACACACACACATACACACACGCACACACAAAAGCGCGGAAAATTTTTCAGATCAGCATATTAGATATATTGCCTTGAAATATGTTCAACAAAACTTTTTTTAGGAAACTAGATTTTGTCACCAACAAGGAGAAAAATGTTTGAAATTTCTTATAAGAACCAAAATTATCCAATTTTCAATGAATTCATATCAAATTATTTAATCATCAGCATTTACAATTGAACCTAAGATAAGAAACCTTACAAATCTTAAGATAGGTGTGGGAGAGGTTTGATATTTTGAAAACCGTTTTTTCATCATTAATGAACGCTCCCTTTATAGTAAGAAAATAACAAATAAATAATAATCATGATTTTTTTTAGTTTTGTAATGAAAAAGTTGCTAGTGCTGTACTTAGTGTGTACGTAAAACCAATCATCGATGATATTAAATCGTTTTGCTCTGTGATACCTATTTGCACTTCAAGGCCTCCCATCGCTTTATCTGTCGCTTTTCAAAAAAATAGTCCGTATACACAAGCATTAAATTATAAGTAAGTATTGAAATTTTGTTTATTTTCATTGAGAAAGTAAAATTTGAATTGAACCTAAGAAATTAATATTTTTTATTAGATGACATTAAAATGAAGAATAATTAAGTAGTATTATATTTCGTTTCTGTAATACCTCTATTACAGAAACGAAATGTATATTATAATTAAAGTTTGGTAACAATTCTTTCAGCATTTTAAAGCTAAAGGAGCAGGGTATAATTGGTCGCATTTATGAAAGGGATTTGGGCTATAAATTGGAAGATCCTGAAGTCGTATATACGGGTCTCACAGTTTCGGATATATTGCCACTTTTATCAATTTTAGTCGGAAGCTTTCTTCTGTCATTGATTGTATTATGTTTCGAGAAGCTCTTCTGGTTTTATGAAAAGCAAACTGATGTTATACGTGTTGCAGCCCATCACCCTGGAGCTGCTCGAATCAGAAAGAAGTACTATTTCTAAGAAAACCAATACGTCCACTACGCGCAGAATTTTAAGGAACTTCAGGAAATTTCGCGGAATGTTAAAGGAGTTCATACAAATTTTTAAGATTTTAAAAGAGCTTAAAATAGATTCTTATTATTTTTAATAGATTTTGTAGAATTTCATGAAATTTTAATAAGTTTAAGGAATTTTAAGGGGTCTACCCATTTTAGAATTTTCAAAAATCGACTTTTTTATTGCATTTCTTGAAAGTATATATATATCTGAAAATATCATACTAAAAATTTCATAAAGATCGGAGCAGTCTAAGTGTACTTTTAGGCGCTGTTTACATAGCTACCCGAGCGCGCTAATCCGCACCAGTCCGAGCGGTACTGCCTACTGCTGGTATTGTTTCTGATTGACTGCGATTTTTTTATTTGCGCGTGGCAAGAAGAAGAAGAAATGAAGAAATGTATAATGTAGAGTACAAGCATCGCTGATTAAGGCCAGATAAGGTTCTGAAACTACTTAACCGATCCTTACCAAAATGTTACCACATATTCTTTATGAGTATAACTATAGCGCATATCATACGATTTTTGAAATTTTGATTTGAACTATGTTTTTTCGCAAGAAGAGCTGAAAAATACGTGTTTTTTCCTTACTTTTCGAAAAATGTCCGCCATTTTGTTAATTTTGAAAAAATAAAAAATCGTATGATATGCGCTATAGCCATTTGTCTGCTGAATCTAATACCGTTTAATTTTTTTGTTTCTGACCATCCGTCCCAGAGAAAACACCAACAGCGTACACCCTCCTTTTTTTTTTGATCTTCTTTCAACTATCATTTTTATTTACCAATATTTACTAAAATTAATTTAAAAAAAATTTCATGTATTTCTAAAATCCATTTTTTGTATGTAACATCTTATGTACCAATATTTAGTATCAATAATGTCAATATTTAGGACCAGACAAACGTACCTTAAGGCTTTAGCTTCAAATATAGAAATTCTCAATGTGATATCTCAATAAGTGTAGACGTAGTAATACAGAGAAAAAAATGTCGGTAAGGTAGGGCTCGGGTAAATAGTACATGCCCTTAAATGGGTAAAGATCGGGAAATTTCTACACGCAATTCTTCAAAATTTGGTGAAATTTTTTTAAATATCGTAAAATCATTTAATACTCCTTGATATTCCTTGATGTTCCATAAAATTACTTAAAATTAGTCAAAATTCCGAGAATATCGTTAAATTTTTGAAATTTCTTGAAAAACCAATTAAATATCACCAAATCGTTTAAAATTTCTAAAAATAACAGTCCTTAAAATTACTTAATATGTCTTAAAATATCTTAAACCCGTTTTATGGAACGTCAAAGAATATCAAGTAGTATTCAATTATTTTATGCAATTTAAAGGAATTTCGACAGATGTTGAAGGATCATGTTAAGGGCAATTTAAGATTTTGTATGGGATTTTAAGTAATTTTAAAGTGTTAAAGAATATCAAGGGATTTTATAGAATTTCATGGCATTTTAAATACTTGTAATATATTTTAGACAATATTAAATTATTTTAAGGACTTGGAAGGGATTTTACGAGATTTCATTGGATTGTCAGGAATTTAAAGTAATTTTAAGGGATTTTACGATATTTTATTGGATATTTTTTTCGGTGATTTAATATTTTATGGACTTAACAGATTTCAAAATATTTACGAGATATCATTGGATTTTTAGGAAGTTCAGGAGATTTCATGTGATTTTCATTAACATTATGGGATTTGATGATATTTTTCTAGATTTTAAGTAATTTTAAGCCATTTTAAGGTATTTAGTGATAATGTCACATCCCGCGACGTAATATTAGTTATCTTTCGTTTTCTATATATGTATTCCTTAAAATGACCAGCAATTGTAATCCTTACTGGCAGTTAGCATTTAGATTATCATCTGTTCATTACTAACTAACATTATATCTCCATTAAATGTTCGCAAACAATATTCTAATTTTGCATGTTAATGTAAATTAATTAATAAACGAAATGTAAATTTCAAATACTGAGTGCATTTAAATCTTGCGGTTATCCTAATCCTGGTATAGAGAATCCTTTTTCCCTATCCAAAACGAAGAAGAATCACCTTTCCCTTGTATCCTTTATCTTATAATTAAGGATATGTTACGATTCTCAAGACATAACAATAATAAGAAATTGTAAGGACTTTTATTTTCAGAAATTTTAAGAGATTTATTTAGATTCATTGAATTTTCAAGTATTTTTAAGTATTTAACGAGATTTTATGAAATTTTGAATAATTTTAAGAGATTTAAGGAGACTTTATGGGCTTTAGAGTAATTTTAAGTAATTTTAAGGGATATAACGATAGGTTGACGAATTTTAAAGTAAATCAAGTAATTTTACGAAATTTAAAGGACTTTAACCAGATTTTAAAGGATGCTAAAGGGATTTTGAAGAATTTTACGAAACTTATGAAGATGTCTGAAATTAGATAAGGGATTACAAGTTTCTATATTTAAAAAATTTTAAATTTCTCAATTAATTTGTATATTAGCAAACGGTGTGCAAAACCGAAAAATTAATCGCACGCTGAGCGCGCGGATCATAATTGATAATATCAGTAAATTTTTTGTGAATTTTAATTAGCATTTGTTCATGGCGTATTTCAGCGAAGTGTCCCAGGGCATTTTGCCGCCGCGACACATAATAATATAGACACGAGCGAGCGCATTCGAAAGAGCACGTCAGAGCGAATTAGGCACGCCCCGGTGGATTATGGGTGCGCTTGACATCCCACAAGCTCAGGACGATCAGGACGGTAGCAGTTGCCGTGCCATTGTGTCTTCTGTAATCTCTGCGGGCATCTATGGACATAATATTCGTATACCTGCACCAAAGAGCACATTGTGGCCACCAGTGGAGCTGCAGAATATCAATGTAAACATCGAGCTCTCCAGAACTTGGATCTTGAATCTTGATGCTCAATCGATCTTAATCGATATCCGATTTCAAGCGAGTGCTACCAACTTTGCTTTTCCTGCACTTGTTTTTGCTCTTAAAACTCCAAACAGCTTAATTGAATTTGTGAATTCAATTTCCCTCTGATATTTAAAGCAATATCATTTATTCCTTTTGCAAATCTGATTGGCTTTCGAATGACTTGCAGTTGTAAGGAAAACCAAATAATCGCGCCCGTGTTAGTTTGCTAGTCCACGTAATAATTAATTGTACATTTTCCAAGAAAACGTCATAAAGAGATGAAAGAGGTTTAGGGATGCTGACTGGCAAAGATAGTCAAGTCATTCCGATAAGCGAGAGGTTTCTCGGAAATAACTGCTCTTTATTGGATATACAAAAAGCTGCACACGTAGGATAAAAATTCATAGATAAAGCCGAATTCTTTTGATACGAAACACCATGGAGATGTATACATATATATGTGCCTATGAATAGAGAAAAAGAGAGACTGGCGTACTTTGGTGCAGGACAATGGAAGAAATCTTGCTCTTCATTCGGCTATCCTTGCCTATCTAAGTATATCTAACTCTCTCACACTCCTTGACTGCTGAACACTGAACTTGTCGACGGCATCTTGATATTATCCAAAGAACTTGCCAACTCCTTTATATAGACATTTATTTCCGGCCCGTATCAGTTACGGCCAAGTGGCAGTCTCACAGATTGTGCTACTTTGCTCAACCTGGACGGGAAAATGACATTACCGTATGTCATTTGCTATTGTGCGATGCTGCAATTGCTTTGTATGAGCCGTTGCAAAATGTCGTTTCCCCTAAGATGATGATCCCCTTGTGGGAACGTGAGACGCGACTCATAAGGTTCTTCACAATGGACTAAAGAGACATCTCTCAGATCCGGCTTATACATTACCGCTGGTTTCGACCCTTCACTTTTTATAGACCTTTTAAAGAGCTTGCATTAAACAAATAATAGAAGAGAAGTTCTACATTAACAAAATTCAATGTGAGCAGACTTGACCCTGTTTTTGTGCATTCAGATACAAAGTTAAGGGGAAAATTAGACACTTTCAATATCTCCTCTGCTATATCTGCCTAAAGCAAGAGAAATTGTAAACGTCATGACTCAAGTGGTCGAAGTACTTTCAGCTTGTGACTTTAAACAGTTTAGACTCACAATCAGTCTTTAGACCTAATCCTTTAATACCTATAAGCTAACAAGAATTGACTCTTCCTCAAGTTAATGACAATCTCACAGGATTATCTGCAGTCATTATTACCTTCCATTGAGACTCGATTGTTGAAGAAAATGATTTTACGACCCCTTGTCATTACAACCAGCTAAAGTCAGATGAAAAGTCAGTTCCTCCCATATCTAAAATTTAATGATGCCTCTCCAGGGAAAAGAGTCTTCAAAGAAATTAGTGAGATTTTCCAGTAAAGCCTCGGTAACGATAGCTGGCGATTTGTTAAATCTCATTGTGCTTATATAAAGAGTGGTCATTAGTCATGACCTTTTTGCTAGTGAATACAAAGATTACCTGGTAGGCGTTTGTGTAGGCGGTCAACTGAACTCCCATAATGTTAAACAAGCACCTGGTGGCATTACGTAGATACTGAAGAAGGAGAAGTTTACGGAGCAAAACGAATGAACGAAGACAGAAGAGAAGGAGGTTGGAAGCACCCTACTGAAAGTCTGCTAATGAGAACCACCGCAGGACATCCGTCTTTTATCCCTGGCGCATTGACATGTTTCTGTCCTTCTTCCGAAGAGGCTAAAATGACAAGAAGAATGACCATCCGATCTCAGCATCTGCTTTTCTCATGTCCAGCTGAATGGTGGGTGTTTTCAATTCATGAGAAGCCCCGAAAAAGACAGTCGTGAATCAACACAAAGGAAGCAATTGAGGTTTTTCTGGACAATGCTGATTCAGACTACGGAAATGGTGCAACCACACGTGTGCCTTCCAATTAAGTTAATAATGTACTATTTATTTTTATATTCAATGCTATAATTATTGACAATCTTTTTCATTATGAACATTTTTCTTATATTAAAGCCAGAGAAACTACTATACACCGGTACCACTCAATTGAGTTAATACGATATATTTATTTAGCAATGCTTTTTTATTTATTTCTCTGTGTCCCAGAGTAAGATAGTGAATTGAAAAAAGGTATTTGTCAGCTAGTTTGACGGCCTCTTGAAAGGTGAAACTTTTCTAAATCCTATTACACACGATCTTTTGAAATATTTGGTTGGTCTAACCCATTTTTTCGCATACTTGAGAGATTTTTTTCCCCTTGGCTTGCAAAACTTCAAGACGCCCCGTACGTCTTTTATCGCTGCTAGAAAAAGACGCAACAATAGCTGGGACAAATAGCCGTTTCTTTGATCTACTCGACTCCTGGCGTGTTTTAGGCGCGTCGTATCAGTCATTCGTGCGTGAAGAATGCAGCTTTTCTCTCTCCCCCCGTCATTGCTACAAAATGATCGTGCCAACAATGGATTATAGGTACTCCGTAAAATCAATTTGTACCTTGAAAAATGATGCCGGAATACAACTGGTAGGCGAATTCTTTGCTGAAAGGACACCGAGAGAGTCTAAATAGGACATTTGTAAAAAGCTGATTTACGTTTATTCGCTATATAGTTTTTTTTTACAAATGTAGTTCCAAAGTTAAAAGTAGTTTCAACAGACAAAACAGACGAGAAAAGAATTTTTCAATATGAATATTTAATGATCATTGAGACAATAAAAGTTTCACAAGATTTTCTTCAATATTATATCTCTTGACGGTTTTCGGCACTAATTTGCCTCGAAGTAAGCGAATACTCTCGCAACCAACACTAAACATCCTCGACGGCCAAAACAGGCTTTGTATCACCAAGCATCAATTTACTTTTGGTTGAGTATTTCCTACTGGAGGATCTCGTCGAGTAATTTTGTCTTCTACCTATTTTGAATCAGTGTCGATGTCCTGAAGTGTAGAGCAAGACATAGTTTAATATCGAATTACCGAATTACCGAATTACGCAAACCAATTTGAGTGAAGTTGCAGAATATTCAGATCAGAAATATTCTGCAATAGTGAAATAAACTAGTTTCTGAAAAAATTAGATTATGTCGAGGATGTCGCCAGTAGAAGTTTGCGATTAACTCATTCTGGTCCAATCTTTCTAGTTCTCCACTGCAGCTACTTCTGCGCGGTTATAGTAACTCAATCGGTATCTTCACGACACGTCACCGATAACTGTAAACGGGATCATTACTTTTGCCGATGTGATACGAATGCTCACGTGTTATCGGTCTGGTCACATTTGCGAGACCATGTTATATGCGAACAATAAATTTCACCACGTTTTACCCACCTCGTCAACGTGATTCCACACACCGTGGTTCTCCAGTTGAGGCTACCCATAGCGGCCAATAATATTATTTTTCACCGATTTTACACGCTTTGTCCGTCGCTCGTTTCGCGTCACAACTCGCGGTAATAACCAATATGGATGTAACCACTGCACGCACCATTCACGATGCAGACTAAAAAAAATTCTCGGATACTAGTCCAAGTGCAATAAATTCTTGCTTGTGCAAATGCGTGTAAACACGTTTTTCTGCAAATACATCACAATCTAAAAAGGCACTGCAGGCATTGAAATTTTATGTTGAGTGACATTCTGCGAAAATAGGTTCCTGAAATGGTTTCAGGAATATTTTATAATACTGCTAATTGGGGTAAAATTATTACATCAAGGTCTTCTGCAAAAAAATGTCAAGTGCTACATAATGCAATCTTAAGTATGTATACCTCGTTAGGGAATTCTATCATCTTGACACAAAAGGTAGATTGCGATTACATCGAAACTGCTTCTAGAAACTCGAAGTCTCGAAATTGGATTACCATCTGATTCCTAAAAGTTCTTTGGCAGTCTCCTGAATGAAGGTCATGATATATGTATAAGTTCAGGTTCTACAATTAATTAAATTCTATGAATAAAATTAAAATTCAATATATGGTGAAGTTAGAGGGAAAAAGGAGGTGAATAATTTTTGGCACGAATATCCTCTGAGTAAAATATAGTCGTGATGGAAATTATATCGCCAAATAAATAATATCGTAAAATAAATATTATCTTAAATGTCTCCGGCATGCAGGAGTGGCTATCAAAGTTATCCTTATCGAAACGAGGTACAGGGACTTATCTATCTTTAAAAAATGCTGTCTAAAAAATAAGGTTTCAGAGACAACCATTAGTCATCTGCTGAGACTGATTCGGATCGCTAATGAGACCAGCATACCGACGTGTCACTGGTCATATATCTACTCGACAACCATAATAATCTGGCTAAGATCAACGATCAGCCGGAGGCGTCGCACGGTAGCACAGATCGAGACTCGATATGGTCTGCACTGCATGTCCAACTACTTTAGAACGAGACCTTTCTTGGAACCTGTTGAATACGTTCTCTTAACGTGTATTCCAATCTGTGTATGTATTAACTATCATAAGTTTTATAGTTGTTGCCTCATTCGAGAAATAACGACATACGATCTCCTATGATTTACCATCAGGATTTATGTTTCTGCATATAATTACACGATAATGTATCACAATGTTAGGATATCATTATCGCTTCCAAGAACAATTTTTTCTTTTCGATCTTTTCATAACAAGATGAAGTATAATTTTATATGCAGATTTCATCAACCACATATGTAAACAGAACAATAAAATTGTCATCTCTTTTCATTGAAACCATTTTAACGAATAAACTCAATTTCAACATGATTTATTGGGTACCGCTTCGGCCCCTATATATAAATTTGACAAATCTCTCTTTTCATCATTAGTTAAACCTGGTTAAACTTAAAAATAGAGGAAGGCTAAAAACTGTTACAACCAGCATTAATATTACGCTTGAGTGAGGTGGTGTGTGACACCTATAAATGCGGGTATCTGATGTGTCACGGACAAGTCGAGGAACCATGAAGACTGGTCGCCTAGAAAATTATCGTCCCCACTTTATCACGTGAGGAGAATAAATTCTGAACATGCCCATTACAGTTTACGAGCGACGCTTAACATATAGCCATGCCAGTATATTAAGATATACCTACATGATTGGGATGAGTCTGTATTCCAAATTTCCATAATGATATGGAAACCGACTACATACATACATTTGTTACTAGGAATTCATTATCATTTTTACGGTCCATAGAATAGATTACGAAGACCAGTGGCATTAATGACACTAAAGTGCCACGTTGAGAGGCGTGTGGACTGAGGATAATTTGACCGGATCATTACATTTATTTTCTTATTATAGGCACTTAAAAAAATAGTAGAAGATTAGGGAAAGATTAAACCTACAAGGTTGCCTTGAGGCTTGAGGCGCATGAGAATACCACCTAAATTCCATTTGACATAATCACCATTTCACCGAAATTCTCCTAATGAAATCAAAATTTGCTTTAATATTTATACACCCGAATTATTATTTTCACTGAATTCCCGTTCGCTTGAATTGACATTTGGCATAACTTCTGTTAGACGAATTGACATTTTATACTTAATTATCAATTAGCAGAATTATCGAAAGCGAGAATTTACGTTTGACAGAATTCTCATTTACACTGTCCTACATTCACTTTCAGCCAGAGTTTCCAATCAGTGTACTGCCGGTAAAGTTTCAAACGTTTAAATCAACGAAAAATTATTTTTTTGTAAAAACGACGAGACCTGAAATCTGATTCTTCTAAATGTTTCCATTCGATGTCAAAAAACATGTAAAGTACAACAAAATCATAACAATTCTCCAAACTTCAAGATCTAAAATTTTATTCTTTAAAATAGTTCCATTTAATGTCCAAAGAAGCTCTCAAAAGCAGTTTCATCCACCTAACCCCCTGGGTTCACCATGAAAAAATCAACCCCTAAGTTAAAAAAAAACATTGCAATTCCCTTAACTTCGAGAACTAAAATTTTATCGTTCCAAATGGATCCATTTAATGTCCAAAGAAGTCCAAAAGTTTCATCCACCTAACCTTCTAGGTTCACCCGCAAAATCAACCCCTAAAGCCAAAAAAATCATTGTAATTCCCCTAACTTCAAAACCTAAAATTTCATCGTTTCAAATGGGTACATTTAATGTCTAAGGAAGTCCAAAACAGTTTCATCCACCTAACCCCCTAAGTTCACCCTCAAATTCAACCCCTAACTTAAAAAAAAGAGTTCCAATGCCCTTAATTTTGAAACCTAAAATTTTTTGTTTCAAATTGGTCCATTTAATATTCAAAGAAGCCCAAAAGAGTTTAATTTACCTAACCCCCTAGTTTCGCTCTCAAAATCAACCCCTAAATACAAAAAAAAACATTGTAATTCCCCTAACTTCGAGACCTAAAATGTTGTCGTTCAAATGGGTCCATTTAATGTCCAAAGAAGCCCAAAAGAGTTTCATTTACCTAACCCCTAGGTTCATACTCAAAATCAACCCCTAAATTTAGGCGTTGATTTTTCGGGTGAGCCTAAAGGGTAAATTAAACTCTTTTGGGCTTCTTTGGACATTAAATGGATCCTTTTGAACGATAAAATTTTAGGTCTCGAAGTTAAGGGAATTACAATGATTTTGTTTTCTATTTAGGGGTCGTTTTTGAAGGTGAATCTGGAGTTTTAGGTGGATTAAACTGTTTTGAGCCTCTATTATCAATAAATGGAACCATTCAGCGCAATCAGATTTTAGGATTCGAAGTTAGTGGATTTATGTTTTTTTTATGCTTAAGAGTTGATTTTGAGGGTGAACCTGGAGGGTGGATGAAACTATTTTGAGCTTCCTTGAGCATTAAATGGAACTATTTAAAAGAATAAAATTGTAGTTCTTGAAGTTTGGAAAATTGCTATGATCTTTTTGTACTTAGGGGATGATTTGGGGGTGATCCTAGTGTTGTAGGTGGTTGTAACTGTTTTGTATGTCTTTTAACATCGAATGGAACCATTTAGAGGAATCTAATTTTAGGTCTCGTCGTTTTTACAAAATAATTATTCAGTCTCATTTATTGGAATTAAATAAAATACACTTCCCGTATCAAAAATAAAATCAAGGATAATTTTCAGATTTTCCCGGTTTTATTTTTCAATTCCCGGATAATTCCCAGATTTCCTCAAATTCCCGCACAGTAACTAATGTACACTGGACAACTTTCCTTTTTCCTTCTGTAAAATGAATAGAACAATAAAAGTTGCGTCACTCTAAACCGAAACATAACGTAGCAGAAGAACGAGGGTTGAAGGAGGTGAAGGGAAGAAAGAGGCATAACCTCGTAACGCGCCGCGATGTCTGTTTATACCGTTTGGAAGATGAAACGCGCGGTTTTACGGCCGCGTAGCTGGCAATGTCGGCGTAATTTATAACAGTACATTTCACAATAAGAGCAGACCGAAATTACCACCCAGTGGCAGAATAAAGGATGTTCAGTCATAACATCTGATGAAGCGAAACATTAACGAGGCGATACATCAGCGCATGAGAAGTTTCGCGAGTATGAAGGGGAGGTGTGGGCGACTTGGAAATCACCCAGAAGAACGGACGAGAGATGAAATGTGAAAGAAGCAATTCGTCGAGCGAGACCACTATCCGACATAGCAATAAGTCAAGTCCCTCGGACCCCTCTGAAAAATCATCGCGATCAGAAGGAATATTACGAATGTCAAGAACGTATATTTATACGCCCGTACGATGTTTTTCAGACATGCGTACATGCTCTATTGCCTTAGATTAGAAGGCTGGCAGTTTTCTGAGCGATATGTCAAGTCTCTCTCGAATTACCGTTCGTTCAGAAATCTTACTGAAATTCAAGATTCATTCAGATCAGTGCTCTCAAAATTGGCTCTCTGCGCACGCAGCGCGTGTTGGCTTCTCATTGGAGAAATTCTGCCATTGGCTGTAATCGAATTGATTTAATTCAATTTTGAATCGCACGCCAAATTTTGACCAATGGAAACGTTTCTTTAGCAGGAAGCCAATGTGTGCTGCGTGCGCAGGGAAAGCACTGATTAAGATCTGTTTCAATCAAATATATTTTTACATTTTTACAGTCGAGGCCTTTTCGTGATATGGACCCTATAAGGTCTACCTTGGCCCCACAGAGGGCCACTTTATTGGCCCTTCGTAGGTAGCCTACATTAGGCCTTCGAAGGCCAGCATGTTAAAACTATGTTGGCCCTTTATAGTTTGCCATTGTGAGGCCAACATAATAAGAGTGAAAATTACGTGGGGCCCCGCGGCAACCAACTTAAAATTTCCATACGGGTTGTGTATAAAAAATGAGAATGCTAAAAATGCGAAGGGCGAGGCGAAGGATGCAGTAAAATTTTGCAAATGTATGACCTTGGGTGGAGATAAGATTAGAGTTGATCGTTTGTTTTTGTAAATCCCGACTGCCGCTGATCACAATGGAGACTGCCGCTCGATTAACTTTTCGTGCCGCCACCGCTGCCTCGCCCGTGATTTATCAGCTACGAACCGTTAATAAATTGTTATAATGGCGTTAAGATAGAGCGACGAACGTAGGCGTAGGCGGGGCGGATGATGGCAGGCAATATTTTACCGCATAGTAGCTTTATGACCGCAGGTTACGAGCCAGGAAGAGCCATAATGCCTGAGGTATATCTGCGGCTCCTTACTCGCTGCAGGAAAGCTCGGCACGGGTGCCAATTCCTAGGAGCGTATCGAACCATAAACTTGGAACGTGATGTATGTTACCTTATACCAATCCCTCGTTACAGACCCATATAGAACTTACAGACCAACCCACACGTGTGCGCGTATTTTTTACTTGGGATCTTTCCTATCTATTCTGTAGTTGAAGTTGTGGTGGCTACATGTGGAGATGAAATTCGTTTACCAACGTCTGGTCGCTGTGTAATTGGACATCCAACCGGAAGGGACACGATTCGTGTTGCTACATGAACACTTGCTGTGGTAATTTATGTCGGGAGTAGTTTCACTCTTAAGTGATTTTCCGAATTTATGGAAACTGTTGAGGGGAAAAAATGTCTTGCAAGCGAAATTCTGGAACTAAAAATACTCGAAGCGTGAGTGTTTCTCTGTAAAATTGTCTTGATCAAATTGTATACTGACAGGTAAATAGATGTTGAGCAGATAAACTAGAGTTACTGCCGAGAGTGCCAAGCAACAATTTTGTAACAATTTATAGTAGTGAGAATGTTATTTCCTCTTGTTTTATTATCTTATTGTTTTAGAGTCTGAACACGCTATTAACTATTGTGTTTTTTCTCTTTTATACTTTTATATCTTACGAGCCAGACAGGTGTGTTTCTTCGAGTTTCATGAGCAGAAATAGCCATGTCATGATTAGTTTCGGAACTGTTGGATTGTCGCTTCTGGCGCTGAGCCCTTCAACTAACTGCACTGTTCATTATTTTTTGTACTTTATATGCCAAGCTCTTTAATTTTGGACATTTAATTGCATAAATGACTTGAGATTCAGTATGACGAAATTTAAAGCACTAATAAACCAACACATTATTTTGTACTCCTTCTTACAACTTCAAGTCATTCAAAGTAGAAACAGATTTAAAGCTATAATGTATTGAAGATTTTTGAGAAATTTTTGGAGAGAAACCACTTTTTTCAAAAGGAATTTCAAGAAGTTTATAGAAATTTTAAGGGAATTTAATCATTTTTAAGTGATTCTTATGAAATTCAAAAGACTTAGGATTTTAAAAAGATTTCGTAGAATTTTAAGGATATTTAGCATATTTCGTGCAATTTTAAGACTTTTAAGAATTCTTAGCAATTTTAAAAGGGATTCTGAATGTTTTGAAATTTAGAGACATTTTAAGAGGTTTCTAAGAATTTAAAAAGATTTCAAAGAATTTCAGAAATTTATACGGTATACGTGAAATTTTAAGGAATTTCAAAAGGTTTGTACGAGTTTTATCGGGTTTTAAAGAATTTCAAGAGATTTTTCTGACATTTAAAAGATTTTGTGAGAATTTTAAAGGATTTAATGAAATTTGATCAGATTTCTAATAATTTTAACGAATTATAAAGATATAAAAGAATTTTAAATATTATCGTAAAATTTCAAGAATTTTTTAAAGATATAGTATAATTTAAAAGGATTTCAAAGGCTGTACATTTTTTAAAGGCTCAAGAAAATATGTTGACTTTTAAAAAATATTGTAGAATTTTTATCGATTTGATGGATTTTTATGAGATTTCTAATAATTTAAAAAGATTGCAAGAGATTTTTCAAATTTTTTAAAAATTTTGTAGAATTGATAAGAATTTCATTGAATTTGGCGAGATTTCTAATGATTTAGGGAGATTTTAAAAGTTAAGGAATTTCAAGACGTATCTAGGGTTGTAAGAAATTAAAAAATTTTTCGTGGAATTTCGAGAAATTTTCAGAGATTTTAACGTATCGTAAAGAATTTTGACGATTTTTATGATTTATGAAAGATTTTGTGTAATATTAAAGGATTGCATGCAATTTTATGAAATTTCTAATCATTATAATAAATTTTAAAGGATATATATAAAGAATATAAATGGAATATTATCGTAGAATTTTAAGAAAATTCCAAAAATGTCTACGAATTTTAAGAGATTATTACCAATTCTAACGAATTTCAGGAGATTTTTTTAACTTTTAAAATACTGTATGGATTTTGAAGAATTTTAAAGTTTTTCTGGTAATTTTGTCGAGGAATTACAAACGATTTTAATGACTCAAAAGATTTAGTGTATTTTTAAGGATTTCATGAAATCTTAAGGGATTTTAAGGCATTTTAAAAGAATTTAAGAGTTTTTGATGAGTTTCATTAAAAATTTGTGAAATTTTGAAGGTTTTAATGGTATTTCATGATATTTTAAATAATTTTCAGAAATTTCAAGATTTTTTCATGATTTGTATGAATTTTTAAATATTTTCACTAATTTTAACGAATTTCAAGAAGTTTCTAAGAATATTTGAAGAGATTTTACCGAATTATGAAGGATTTTTAATTTTTTTGTAAAATTTTTAAAAGATCAACAAATCAACATGTGCTTTATTATTTTTTTTTCCTTGTTACAATTTCAAGTCATTTAGAAGTAAATCAGATTTGCCACAACAATGTATGCGAGATTTTCGAGACATTTCGTGACACCACTTTTTTTTTAAGATAAGATTATTTCCTTGACTTGGAATTATCACTCAGCCAAATAGACAATGTTTAGAGAAAATTCCTGGACTTGCTGAACATTTGAAGTCGCTTTTTATTAATATTATATATATATATATATATATATATAT